>CM041780.1:193070940-193360624 GCA_023374045.1 Limonium bicolor
AGTAAGGTGAACAAAAGCTGGTTTAGGTGAAGAGCTGGTTTCCTGTACCAGTGAAGACCTTTTTAAGTAGATGAATCTGCAGTATAGACTTACTAGCAGCCGCTTTCCTTGATTCTATATATCATATGTAGTCTAATTCAACCAAAGTAGCATGAACTTTGACTTCCATCACCGCCACAATGCTCTCACTTGTTCTCTGAGAAATCTAAGGGCAGAGGACCAAATATGAAAGAAGTTCTTACTTCCTAAAATGAAAGGCAGAACATACATAATAGTTTTTCCAGTCTAAAGGAGATTAACAGCTACTGCTATGCTCTTGCATATATGTAGGTACAGACAACAAAAAGCAGGTATTGTTACCAGGCTTGATATGAACCAGTGTGGTTTTTTTGTTGCGCATAAAAGCACATGCAACTTGCCGGAAAAAGTTTGGTGTAGTTGACGACCAAGTCCAGCATATCTGTCCTGTTTGTTTGCCATCCTCATCGGATGAGAATTCAAGAAAGAAGAAATAAGACCCAGGATTAAAGATTGAGGAAACAAAGTCTGGTGGATGAGAAATGGTCATGTGACCTCAGTGTGATTAACAGTGTCATTGGGTTCTCCCTTTGTGCACAGTAGAGGATCGTTCTTGGCCCCATTTGGGACTGAGATGGTCAAATGGCTGTTTTCCCAAATGTTCATATACGTTCAGAGTCTCACAAGAAGTTAACACTTTGTAGGCAGACTGTACCAAGGTCAAGACCAATAAGGCTGGCTGGCATACTCTCCCTCCCTTTCTCTGCTTGCCAATACTTTCTAAATTTTTTTAAGTCCAACCAAAACACACCACAAACGACCTTACTACTGCAGGATTCAATAGAACTGGCAAACCAAATTCCAAATGCTCTTACATTCACTTATACATATGACAAAGAGAACTACCGTAACTATAAAAAAAAACATATGACAAAGAGAATGTAAAAGCTAGCAATAACTAAAACTGGTATATTAGATTCATATATATTCAGTCCAAAGACTTTGAAGTTAGCTAGAACTATAAGTCAAGCTGTACACCACGTAATCCTACTACTGCTGGTTTCAGTAAAAATGGAAAACCAAATTCCAAATGCTCTTAGAGCTTGCAACTATGAAAAACTGGAATAGGAGAGTCAAATAGATTCAAACCAAAGACTTAGAAGTTAGCTAGAACTAGAAGTCATCTTGTACACCACAAACAATCCTACTGCTGGTTTCAGTAGAAATGGCAAACCAAATTCCAAAGTCTCTTAGAGCCTTCAAATATGAGAAACTCGAATATAAGAAGTCAAATACATTCAAACCAAAGACTTCAAAGTTAGCTAGAACTAGAAGTCATGTTGTACACCACAAACAACTCTACTGCTGCTGGTTTCAGTAGAAATGGCAAATCAAATTCCAAATGCTCTTAGAGCTTGCAACTATGAAAGAAAACCTGGAATATAAGAGTCAGATAGATTCAGACCAAAGACTTCAGAGTTAGCCAGAACTAGAAGCCATGTTCTACACCATGGACAAACCCTATTACTGGTTTCAATAGAAATAGCAAACCAAATTCCAAAGGCTCTTAGATTCGCTTTCGGACTTGATACAGAGAATATAAGAGCTGGCAACTACGAAAAACTGGTAGATAAGATTCATATAGATTCAAACCAAAGACTTTGTAGGTAGCTAGAGCTAGAGCTAGAACTAGAAACATGCAGTGAATGGACGAGAAGTTAACAATTTGAAGGTAATTAGGCTGTACAACGTTTACTGGTTCCTGTAAGAAATTATTTATCATGAAAATAACTAATTTGGATTATCTGAACAACTTAGGTAGCAAATCCTAAGCTAATTGCCCATGGAAGAGTAAGGCTCCCGCATGAACTAAGGCAAGATGTCACTAGCCAAACTAAAGAAACTAGAAAACTGAATGGCAGCAACGGCATGATTCGCTCGAAATGCTTATATCTCCCCAACCCAATAGCCTGTGAATATTAACCAATAAATAAGGGAAACTAGAGCGAAAGTAGGCAAAAAACATGAAGTACTTCTGGCAGCAACTTTACAAGACCAATCTATCATTTAAAATAGAGTTCTTTTTTTTAAGCAGTCATGGAGTTGAAGACTGGAGGAGCTGCAAAACTGGTTACTTAACCAGTTCGCTGACAGAAATTGCTGTATAGGAATAATCTGTGACTAGAACGATAATGAAAATGTGAGCACTGCCCAAAGTTTGGAAATCGGAGGCACAAAATATAAGGAGTCAGGACTGTAACACTCGCTCAAACCTTACAAGCAGCATGCCCCTTTTCCATAAAGTCCAATTAGCAAGACCCATGCTCCTTTTCCATCATAAATGCAAGCACAAGTAACTTCACTACATAACTGCTTAGTGATCCAAGAAATGAAACTGCAGAGGCGAGCGAAAACAGATACTGCACAAAGCATCAATGAAACTGGAATCGCAAAAATACAACCCAGAGCATCAGTGAAATCCGTAAACAGAAACTCGCAGCAATAAAGATGAACCCTAATTCCTCAAAAATTTGCAAAAATCTCTAAAAAATTTGGACCATTTCTCGATTTGTGCGTGTCATCCTTGCGCAGGGGCCATGCTAATCTTCTCTGTATCGTTCCAATTTTATCAGATGTCCCCGAAGGGACAAACATTATTGCTCCACTCGACACTATCAAATGTGATGCCATCGTCGTACAGTTTAATGTGGGAGTGAGAGAGAATAGCGTCTTTTTCTGATCATGGATGGATCGCATCGTCTTATTTCTGCAATGCTTCATTGTAAAGAGATCGGGCGGGCCTGACATCCAGATGCAATACTCTGTTTGTAATCAACATGGTCTGGCCCTTCTCGTTTCAGAACATGGCCTGGCCCTTCGTTTTCCTTTTGAATACCCACTCTAGTTGAAAATAATTAGAAAGGGAAGAGAAAATGAAATTAAATGGAAATGTCAAGCACATATAAAAGGTGACTACTGATGTTTGGTTGCTCTGGTATATTAAATGAGAATGGAAGTTGGTTTAGTTCCCGAAGAGAGAATGCGAAATTTTTTATTGCTAGTTGATATGTTATAATTTTATTACTCTCTGTTACAATATATAAATATAGGTTTTATTGATGTTTTATTGTAAATTAATATTACCCGTATTTTATGATGTGGCAATATTACTTAGAATGTAACATATATCAGAATTTTAATATATTCTTTTCCAAAAAAAAAGATATTCATTTTAACTATCTATACATAGCTTAATATTAAATATAATATTCATGTATAATTAGATCACAATTCCGTGTTCCATAGATTTATATAACTATAATTAAGAATATTGACTTCTCACCCCTAGGAGTGGTCTCATCTTATTTAATTTCTAGTCATGAAATTAGATAAAATTAGGTCTCATGTTTTAAACTATCAGCATAATCTTCCTAAGAATTGAACTTAACATTTAAGACTATAACTATACCTACCCTATTATCTCTATCAAACTCTGTTAACTTCTCACTATCACATAAATCAAAAGAGCGGATAATCTAGACGTCCTCACTATTGTTCTTGCTTTGGCTCAATAGCTCCTCCATAATAGGATCTTGGATTTGCACTTAAATCCTCTTCACCTCTCACTTATCAGCCAGACAACCATCCTCCAAAAGGACCCCTTCAAAATTTCTCAATTCTATAGCCTCCATTCAAGACTCTAATAAATAAGGAGCCAAATTACTCTAATTTAAAGGCTTTTAGTTGTGAATACTGGTCAAATGATGCTTAGACTTACACTCAATGGTGTGTTTATTTCTTGTACATTACCAAATCACTGGGCTACATACATAGGTAAGCGGTGAAACAGATACCTTTACCTCAATTATACTCGACACATGGGGTTTTCATTCGTGCCAACCTACTGGGACCACTTCAACTTTCCTTCAATGCAGATTACGCAAGATCACCACTCAGTTGAAGATCAAATTTTGGATTCTACAACTTCATCAGCCCACACTTTGTCTTGAAGGTCAATAAAAGAAAATTTAGTTGCTAACTTGTTAATAGAGGATGAATACAAAGCCATAGCCACAACAACTTCAAAATAATGTGGGTTCTCCATCTCCCTTCTAAAGCTAGTGATACGATTGGTGCAACTTACGTGACTAAAAATCTAATTCATAGTCAAATGAAGCACATAGAGTGTTTTCTTCATTAAAGAGTAGGTGTCGAATTATGGTTTCCTATCTCGCATCTTTATGCCAACAAAGTAGCTTGTCAATGCTCTAACAAAGTATGAGTCCACCATCCAACTTTAATAAATTTATTCAACTTCTACTGAATTATAGTTCGTATCATGAAGAATGGAGGTCGAATAGCATGCCATGCCTAAACTTGTTATAGTAATTCAGAATACAAACAGTAGAGGTCCAATCCTATACATCCCACGTAGAAGTCAACCAATAAAAATGAAATACAAACTTTCAATTCTTGAAAAAATTAACTCTATCGTTGTAACACCCCTACCACTAATCCATTCATTAACTCCTAACCCGTCTCAATTACCATCTTCAAAGCATCGAAAATCAAACTACCAACGGAGGGTATTACAATGCCCGAATGCCGTTAGTCACCCACGTGACTAACTAGGCCAAATCCAATACAACAACTCAAATACATTACCGGTCTGATGGATTATTATACCGAGTACTCAACAATTACAAATACCTTTCCATTCCTTAACCAATTCAAATACAATACAAATACAAACCTTAATCAGTTCTATACCGAGTTTCTACAATTCATAAGCTTGTCGGTATCATTCCGGTCTTACAGTGCAACCTTTACAACATACAAATAATCCTAATCAACTACCCATGTTCAACTTCCAACCCCGTCCTACTCTCAAAGGGTATTCGGCTCCAATGTTCCTGTAAAATAAAAACGGTGCCCCTAGGGGCTCAGCAAATTGCTGCATATGAAATTCGCATACCCCGCGTGCTAACGGGGGTACGCCGACTATTTTGGTCGAGAGCATGCGATTCATTTAATTCAATCATCATGCATACAACATACATTATATATGTACATTCACACAAATACTCCACATTCAACCAAGGAATACAATCACACTAACAAAATAAGTTTGTTAGTTAGTATTACTTAATCATAGGCCTTGAGGGTTTCTACCTCACTATGCCTTACTCAATTACTCATTGCTTTACCCACTCTCTTGGGTACTCTTACTCAAATTCTCTTACTCTCAACCTCAAGCAAGTTCTACAATACTCAACTCAATTCTCCACTCAAACTCAATTTCTCAAGTTTCAACTCAATACTCAAATTCTCAACTCAATTCTCAAACCAATACTCAATACTCAAGGGCATCTTTTAAGTCTTTGCCCGCGACCTCCGGGCAGAGTCATACACAAGACTCACCACCGGGCTTACAAATACAAATGGAGTTATACGATTAGCTCCTCAAATTCTCAAATGTCCAGTTCTCTGCCGGACTACTCAAATCCCAAAACTCCTCTCTCGGAGTCATTACACAATCTCATAGATTCGCCTAGAAGTATCTCTCTCGATATCCTCCATTAGATTAGGGAATTCTCAATGTCTAGTATTCTAAGATTTAAGGTTTTACCCAACTTATCGAATACTCTCATGTTTGGGACATTGTTTATATAGCCGGATCTCTCATTGGGGTTCGACTATTTTTCTAAGGGGTTTGGTGATCTCTTACCATTCTTTACTTCTCTCAAGGTTCATGTCTTGAGCGTTCATTAAATCCTCTAAATAGAGGTTCCTTATATACTTCCACTATTAATTGTTTGTGGATTAAGTCAATTCGGTTTTCTAACCGTTATCGGGAGTTTACTAGTTCTCGTACAATTCTCTCACGTTCTAGTGAGTTTATAGATTTGCGTTATCGTTTCTAGGTTCGATAGTTTTAGTGTGTTTCCACGTTTTCATTAATTCGCAACATGACTCTTTATATGAGTCACTAATCGAACAAGACTCAACTATGAGTCGAACTATAGTACACAATCACATTCAGCAACTCAATCACATTCACACATTTCATGAATTATACAAACTTCTATTCAAATTACAATCCAACAAGCAACAATACTATACAAGCACAAGCAAGTGCAAACAATCCGATTCGTGCATTTATCTTGTTTAGGTGATCACACAATCAAACAAGCACACAAATCAAAGTAGTCAAGGTAGCATACGGGACATGAGACAATCATACCTTACACCATGGTTTTACTTTTACCGGGTCACCTCATATTGCTCGGTTCACACACGACCCTCTGATAATGTTCCAAACATTGTTATTAATACCAAGTTCGTACGGTACGTAAATAATTACTACTCCCGTACTTACCCCGTTATCCCGTTATCTCGGTTTTACTCTTGTCAATTTAAGCTCTTATTTCTCACTCACTTCTAGCACAAGTTTATACTTCTTAGGACCTTTACAAGTCATCAAACAACTCCTAAACATCATCTAAAACCAATACCAATCAATCCCCCATCATTTAGACCCTTTAAAACACTTTTGGAAGATTCAGGGGGTGGTCCGGGACTTGGTCCTTACCCTAAGTCCCGGACCAATTCAAAGTATAACTCTCGGCTCATTTTAGGTGGTGGTCCGGGACCTTGTCCATCTCTCAAGTCCCGGACCAGGTACAGGGGTGAACTCTCGGCCTATATTTAAGGATGGTCCGGGACTTTGTCCAAGGACCAAGTCCCGGACCCTGCTAAAACCTGCTACATGTGTAATTTTTCAACCCCAATTCAACCCTTAATCCACACTTAATCTTTCCCTAATCTTTCCACAAGTTTTATACATAATTAAGCACCTTAAAACATGCTCTAAACCTCTCCAAATCTTTGGTTTAATCCTTGCTCAACTTCTTGCTCAAATTCAACAAATTTCAATTCTCACATTCTTGCATTTTGCACACTTGTGCCTTTCTACCTATTCTTGATAGTTTACCATCTCCTACCACCTCACCAATTCATTTCATGACCATTCTCAATCATTCCTAGATAATCGCATTACCTATACGCAAGTCCATCAATTTCTTTCAATCTCTTACAACCTAGTTTCTCTCCAAAGTCCATGGCACTAATTTACTAGTTTGCTACAGATTTTATACCCTCTCTAATCCATTCTCCATTACCATTCCAAGGTTGCTAATCCACTCAACTCAACCTAAATGAACACCTAGGTTCTCCCATTGGCCAAGTCACCTAAAACACTTATTTCCTACCAAAATTTTGCCATGGTTTCCCCATAAACCTAACATGTCCAAACTCATAATTTATCACCAACATCAATCTTAAACTAGCCGCACCCACAAGGGGTCCTACCAGCACACATAGTTCCATCCAACTCTTCCACAACAAACATAGCTCCAAAATCTCAATAAACCACAATATAAACACAAACTCAATTCACTTGGCTTCAAAGCCCTCAATTCAACCAAAAAATCCCAAATTTCTCAATTAACCAATCCATGCACATTTGCATCAAATTTTGGTTCATTCTTTAGGTTTTCCCATTCCCAAAATTCTAAAGCAATCAAAATATCTTTTAGGTGGAATTCTTACCTTAAGTTTTTAAAATACCCCAAACCTTAATATATTAATGAACTATCTAATTAGGATATACTAAGGCTATAACGTGCCTTGGAAACATTAGAAGAAATGTAAAAACAATTTACACCAAAACATGCTTTAAGAACAATTAGAGAAAAAGGTGTTTTAAATAGCACAAATAAATTAGGGAACTACCAATAAGTTCCCAAGAGATTTCAAATGTGAAATACCTCTAAGATTAGTAATACGCATTAAGCGGAATTAGCGTTTAAACCGAAAACGCACCTTAGAGCACAAAAATGTGCTTTAAGGGAAAATGTGCTTTAAGCATGTATACATGGAACTAAAAGGCTAATGAGCCTAAATACCAATAAGGAAAAAGGGAACAACAATAAAATGGTCATAGGAACCATTGCGTATACACATAAAACAAGTATACAAGTCCACACAAAAACAGGTACTAAACTGACGAAAGTCAAGAAGAAACCACTAAACGACTTGGTTTAAATTGGAATGAGCAACATGCTATTTCATGAACAAAGTTTTTAAAGGTTGTAAATATATTAATGACACATTTAAACTAGCCAAAACAAATTGCATAATCAATGTGAACCCGGAAGCACATAAAATGGTGTTTTAAGGCATTTTTGGCTATGTAACATACCTAACACCTGGTATAAGTCCTTATGAACGAGTTTAATACATAAAATGTTACATAATAAAAGTAAAAAGAAAAAAAATCAGATCAAATGAGGCATAGGGCTGCCGACATGGGGATGACTCACCAAGGTTCCAAAATGCTTTTAAATTCACTATTTCAACAACTAAGACTTTCTTTAATTGCCAAATCATCTTGTCCCCTTAGTGAATCATTAATCAGACTCTTACCTGTCATATGAGAGCTCCCAAGGTCGTAGCTCCTCCTCTCTTTGAAGAAACAACACAAAACAACTCAAATGTTCTTAGTTTGGTGCCTTAAAGAACACCTTGCCTTGTAGAAATCATAACTTTCTCGTCCTAACTCCAAATCACAAGCTTGATAGCTCGTTGGAATCCTATTTTAAATAGATTTACAACCATAGCTCATGAGCCCCCAAATTCTCAGGAAAAACCATGAAGAAGTGCCTTTGATTCTTGAGGTAAAACATTGCCTTCTTGAAAACTTCTTATTCTTTGGTTTTTGTTACAGCCGATTGGCATGGGATACTAACCCATCTTATTCTTCATCTTATTGTATAATTTTGGGGACAATTCCTTTAGCAAATTGCTGGCAAAATTTCTAAGGAATTCAAGCTTAGATATTAAGCTAAAAGTTTAATATACAAGGTAAATCCTACAACTACCTATTTCATGGTTCTAAATATTGATCTATATATGATCTAACCTATTGTATACCTTGTTTATTATTTCTGAATTTATTAGGTGTTAGATTTAATTTTTGGCACCTAAAATGTTAATATTTAGTAAATCTAAAATTAGATTTATAACCCTTATGATATAAACTTTCATATAAGCTATCATAATAATGAGAAAAGTTCATATACTATAATTTAAAGGGTGGCCCGAAAATTAAGAGAACTTATGTGAGTTGGAAAAATTATATAACTAAGTTAAATTAAAGGAATTAGTATATTTAAGAGTAATATATGTAAAATTTGAGAAGTTTTAGCTATATATTATAATTGACGAAAATATATATGAGTTATTATGTAATTTATGAAGTTTAGATGATGAGAAAATAATTGTAGAATTAATTTTACGATTTATAAAGAGTTTATAAGTGTTATAAGGAATTTATAAGGTTTTTGGTATATTTAAGGATAATAAAGGATGGTATATATACTATAACATTAGATAATTAAATCTGGTGGTTAGAGATGTTTAAAATGATTTTTGATGTTCAAAAATCTGTAGAAAAAATTAGTTACGAAAATTAGAAATTAATTAGAGTTAAATTGGTTAATAAATGAGTTAGGATAAAAGAAAAGACCACAAGGGTAAAATGGTAATTTCCCTGGTCAAAGGTGGTCAAACATGGTCAAACTTGGTCAATGACAGTTTATAAAATGTTTAGAGGAGCTAGAATAAGATTTGTAGCAAAAGATTAGATTATATTAAAAGGATAAAGGAATAAAAAGTTAAGTTAAATTAACTTTAGGGGTAATGTTGTAAATTATGGAAGGTTAGGGGGTTTGACCATAAAAGACTGGTCAAACTTGGGTATATTTTGGTAATTGACCAAAAGTATAAAAGAAATTAATTAAGACTTTGGAAGAAGTTATAAATAGAAAAATAACAAGTTTAGAACTTATTATGAGTAAAATAGAGATCATGAGAAAACTATGGGTAAGTAATGTAAATAACACATTTTTATGTGTTTAAAAGATTAAGGAAATTAAATAAAGAAATTAGAAACAAGTTGTAAAAGAAACAGAGTTAAGACGGGGTTAAACGAGACCCGTATATAAATTAGGGTATACGAGGGGTATACCCGTAATTTAATTAGTATAGGAGAAATCAATACTTAAAGTATTTTTAATGAAAATAAAAGTTATATTGGAAAAAGAAATAAATACGTATGATACTCCGTATCATATGGACGTGTACGAAAATTTTTGGTGTACATGAATAGTACTCGTATACGTGAATAGTATACGTATACATGAATAGTAAATACATATACATGAATAGTAAATACGTATACATGAATAGTAACTACGTATACATGAATAGTAACTACATATATATGAATAGTTAAATACAAGACGTATACGTGAATAGTAAAATATGTATACGTGGATAGTAAAATACATATACGTGAATAGTAAAATATGGTGAATAGTGAAAAATACTAAAACCTAATACAAGGTCCGTATAAGTCTAAAGTTGCTAACAGTGCAACTAAATAACTGCTAATGACGTTAGTATGTTAATGAATTGGAATTGAGCTTGAAAACGCTCCTAAGTGAACGAACCCGTTTAACGGTATATTATTATACCCGGGTTAACCTAGGAAGAGGTTTAAGTTGGAAAGAGAACAAATTAGTTCTAAGACACAGGATACTAATACTAGTTCTGGTTACAGATCTAGATAAGTTAGAGGCGTTCGGCGGATTAGGCAAACGAGGGATTAAGAGCTAGCCAGTCTCCGGTGTACGGTATGGGATTCTTGTAGCTTGTTTGCTAACGAGGTCTACCTCGGTTTGTGTGCTATGTGTTATTGTGATACGACCAAGCAAGATTAAGCATGAAACCGATTTACTATATTGTTATTGTGTGTCCATTGCACACTAACACGACTTGATTCAGAGCTTGTTCAGTAACTATGTTTAGTAACAATTGTATAAGGTTATAATAACTCCCAGTTGTTAGTAGGTTAATACCGAGAGAGGTTAACTAACCAATTGTCAATGAGACTTCAACTAACTGGAACTTGGGAGGAGAGGAATCCGGGACTGACTCCGGTCATGCATGTTTAGGTTAGGAGGTCGGCATCTGTATCAGATCTGTCTTCCGCATATGGCTCGTCTACGACTTGCCGCCTAGGGTCGACAAACAGACCCGACCACCTCGAGTGAACAGTTCGAGGTGGGAGGCAAATTCAGGGGCGCGGGAGGGTCAAGCCTACACCCCTTATAACTTAAGAATTAATGTTTATTAACCCAATGGAGCTAATAACTCATTGGCTAGGGTTACTTTGACCCGACAAAAATAAACAATTCAGTTAGAGAACAACCAGTTCTTTTAAGAGAACGGTTGACACTTATAAGGTATGGTCAAACACGAGAACTAAATAATTCTCAGGCCTCAGGAGTTAGGAATCTAACTTACTCATTAATGAGCGTCCATTACGACGTTCGATTTATTTGAGCTGTGAATGTTTCACATAAATGTGTTGTTTGTTATCGTACTTCTTATTATTACTTGTATGAATAAACAATTGCATGTATACGACAAAGTAGTCGTGTGTAACCCTGCTAGCTTGTGGGCTGCACGTTTTCTATACCAGCAATATGCTGAGCCCCTTGGGGCCTGTGATTTAAACTTTGCAGATAAGTGTCAGACGAGGACTCAACCTGAGAGTAGGAGCGGGTAGAGTACTTCGGGTTGCTTTTACATTTGTTACACGAGTTGTGCATGTACACTCGTTTAGTAAATTGATGAGATGTTAGTATGATGTATTAGGATATGAGATACTCGGTATAAGTTGTGGTTTATGGATTGTAATGTATAGATGCTCTGTAATTATCCGGTTAGTCAGACCGTGACTTGTAAGAGAATAGGCCTAGTTAGTCACGTGGGTGACTAACGGCGGTAACACCAATTTAGTAGAACTTTTCCGCTGCGTTGTTAATGTACGAGATGGACTTAGGGCGACGATCATTGTATTTGGAGATGGGGGTGTTACAGTTTTCCAAGTCCCTTTTTAATTCTCCTCTCACTCTTCCTCTTCTCCAATTCGGTCAAGTGGGCAATGGAGTTTCCAAACTCCATCCCAACATTCAAAGAACACAAAATGCATATAATTAAAAAATCCTAAACCCTTGGAAATACACTAATCCAATGAAGGGGCTTAAAGCATAAAAGCTAGGGTTTACCTTTGGAGTCTTTAAGAGGGGTTTAAACCCTTGAATCAAAAAGGGGGCAAAATCGGCCAGCACATGAGTGGAGAAAAATGAGGTTTTTCTTTGAAACTTTTACCTTAATGGAAAGAGAAGCCTCCAAGCTACAAGATGGTGCCATTTTCTCCTCAAATGGGCAAAACCCATGGAGGTCAACTATCTCCTTTGGAGATTTGGAAAAGAGGGAAGTGTAGAGCTTGAAGAGGGGAAGAAGAATATGTGGTCGGTTTTTCATTGGAACTCTAATATGGCTTGAGCATGGAGAGAAAGGGAAGCAGCCATGGAGGTCTTCAAAATCGTCCAGCAAACCAGATAGGAGGAGGGAGACGGTTGGAGGAGAAAGAAGAAAGGAAAAAGAAGGGGGAAAGAGAAAATGAGAGGAGAGAGGGCATTTTTTTACTTTTGTACTTTTTTTCACTTTTCTCTTTCTTCCTCCTTTTTCTTGTCTAGTTTATTAATGTGTGTGAGGGGGCTGATTACTAGCTGAAAACCGGCCCCACTATATACCCATGCTAGATCGTTTTTCATCTTTTACAGAAAACGCTAATTAGTTTACCCGGTTTTAGTACTATTCACTAACCGGGCCCGTTTTTCCGGATTTTTCTCGTTTCTTTAATTTTAATGGATCTTAAGCTTCCATTAATGTTTATTTATATTTATTTAATGAACTATAATTTTTACGGGTTCATTTGACCACTCAAAGTCACGTTTTCGGGTTTTCTCGAAAAACGTGCGCTAAAGTTTTATTAGCGTTTTTTATTTGTTTTATGGATCCTTTTCCTCGGGAATTGTTTCCCGTGTATTAATTAGACATTATTAAGCCTTGGAAATCACTCTAAGACCCTTGTCGAGGTCGTATTCCTCCTATGATCACATAACGCTCATTTTAGCATTTTTCGCTTTAAGCGTTTTCTTATTTCTTTTGGATTTATTCTCTTTACCAAAATTACTTAGGCACTACTAGGCCCTCAAGTATCATGTTAGAGTAATTTAATCACCCTAATTAAGTTCGGGGTATTTCAATCATCATCGATATTCTAAAGCTTTACTTTAGATTTGAAAGTTGGTATCATAATGTCTAACAATCTCTAACTAAAATCCTTTAGGACATCCATAATAAGGAAAGTGGATTCCACCCACTAACAAATATTATTGTATTACATCCACTCTGGTGTTTCTCGGTAACCACTTGATATCTTAGAGTTCCAAAAGCAACCCATCGTTGCTTTCTTCAACTGAGACAGCGTACTAATCGATTGCAAGTGGTGCGGCTGAATTGATTTAGCTCCAGCAAGTTCTTCTTGAATTAAGGTAGCACCTTTGGTCCCCCCCCCCCCCCTCCACTTTATTGTGATAACCTAAGTGCCATTCCGATTCTACATAGCAGGGTAAAAACATGTTTCTTTAAATTATCATTTCATGAGGGGGAGAGTGAAGAACGGGAGCTTGCAGATCCGACATGTACCACTTTCCGAGCAACTTGCAGATAAACTCAATAAAGCTCTCTCCACAATTGCTCTTTTGCGGTCAAAGCTTCCCTTATGTAGTTTGACTCGAGGGGACATACAAGAGTACGGAATATGGCCCAGTCTGTTAAAAGCTCAATGATTAAATAAGATGTCCGTTATAGGCCCTGGGTCCAATCTGTTTATGTTTTATCACAACAGTTTGTCAAGTAAATATATGTACAAATCCTTACTATAAATAAAACTCACTCTACACATAATACGATGAGAGAAAATTCATTGAATACCCAATTTCAACTATAATCAACCTTTCCCTTACCCTTGTAACTAGCACTGGTTAGTTCGCTCACATCACTTTTATTAGTAGCTTTGAGATTGATACATCAATTCAGTTTATTTTATTTAGCACTCACTGAGACTATCATCTTCATAGAGTAGTATTCATGATTTTTCGTGAACTGTCGAGTATGTAGGGAATAACGGTATTTCTTTAAAATCATTTAAGATTATATTGTTGAGATTGTCCTAAAGCAACTTGTCTCATTATTCTTTGGAAAATCATGTTCCCCTACTAGTTAATTTCACTTCAATATCAGTAGTATGATGACTTAGTGCATGTAGTTTGAAATGTGTGGCATGTCATAACCCCTTTTTAAGTAAGCTAGGTTTGGGATCTTTATGTCTTTAGTTCTTTCCAACTTTTATTATAATGTTTAAAACAATGTTTGTTCAACAAAGAATCTAAGAGGCATGGGAAGGGAGAATAAACTATTGATCCCCCTCCCTATGTTTGTATGAGCAAGAAGGAAAACAACCAAGATAAACTTTTTCCATTCATTTCTTTACTACAATACTATCAGTTTCCATGTCTATCCGTGCAAGAAAGATTGCCTATAAATTGAAAAAGAAAGATCTTCATTCACTCACATTATTATTATTTTTGCAAATCTATTTATTTTGTTTGTAAGCAGGGTAATTCTTAGCTACATGTGAATGTAGCCATCTTGGCTACATCTAAGGAGATTTTAGTCAAACTAAAATAAAAAATATCTTTAAAGTAGGGTAATTATGTAATTAATGAAATATAGTGGGACAAAATTAAAAATGAAAAAATAAAATGACTATGAGTAAGCGCCGATTTGGTTTTTTATTTTTTCCTTTATTTTTTTAATCTTTATTAAAAACAACAATAATTTAAATCGTTGTTGTAACTTTTAATATATAAATCTAAAATAAAAAAAAATTATATCATTGTTCATATAAATTCAAGCTCTTCAAAACAAGACCAGTCATGGATATGTTTTGACAACTTTTAAAAAAAATTATTTTACATGTATACAATGATTTTTTAATGTGAGGATGTATGTACATATTTTAATGTGAGAATGTACATGTTTTAATGTGACGATGTACATGTTCAAATGTCTGAATGTACATTTTTTTAATGAACATCTGTACATGTTTGTATGACCATCTGTACATGTTTGTATGACCATCTGCACAAGTGTTCTTTCTTATATGTACATGTTTTAATCTAAAAATATACATATTTAGTGATTCGTAGAGGTTTATGTGATCTTCTGTATGTTTTTAATGTCATATTTTTATGTGAGGATGTACATGTTTTAGTGAACATTTGTACAGGTTTGTATGACCATCTGTACAAGTTTTTTTTTACGTTCTGTACACTATACATGTAAAAATAATTTTTTTTAAAAGTTGTCAAAATATATCTATGACTGGTCTTGTTTTAAAGAGCTTGAATTTAAGTGAACAATGATGTAATTTTTTTCATTTTGGACTTATATATTAAAAGTTACAACAATTTATAGTTTTTGTGATATACTAAAAAAAAGAAAAAAAAAACAAACAAGTGCGTGGGCGAAAAAAAAAAAAGCAAGCACCGAAACGTATGTAGCCAGGTTTGGCTACAGTGACGTGTAGCGAAGACAGACCGACACATTAATTAGTTAAACTAAATTTCATCGATTTTTCCTCATATTAATTCTTTGACCATGAGTGTTTAGATCTTAAATTTAAATGAACACTATACATTATTTTTGATATTTTATAGAGTATTGATCATGTGTACAGCGTGTGTGAAAAATTACCTATAAATTGAAAGAAAGACATCATTCATTTACTCTATATTTGTCAGTTATTATATTTTTACAAATTTTTATTGTCTCAAAGCAAGTTTCATCGATTTTTCTCATATTCTTAGGAATGGAAAATGTTGCTTTCTTGAAGGAGATCTTGCCACTGCAGTCAAGACAAAATCACCAAGCTCGGGAATATTTCTTCAATCTTTTCACTGATTAGAAATTTTCTCACCTGTAGACAAACCCAAAGTTCTCATGTTAAGAAGTATTTTGAACGCCATAAAGCTTATATTTTTCAAGAAGGCCAGAAGGCCAAAAACCTTGTTAGGGAAGCCGTGAACGATGCTCAAAGATTGAAAACATCACGGCAAAGTTTAATTAACTATTATACAGAGATAGATATATGTATCAAAGAAATATTTAATGCTGAGTGTGGATATATAAAAAAAAAAACAAATATATACTGAGTTAGGATTGAACATTGCGAGGGAATGAAAACATGAATGAGATTATGAATAGGCACCAGCTCCGACGATATGTTCGAGTTATTTTCTCACACGCAGACAGAAAGAGTGAACTCAGCTCTATTGTTGCGGCAATGGAGTCGCCTCCCACATAGAAAATCAGCAAATACTACTGCAGGTTAATATATCAGGAATAGAGACCACATTTGTTTAGGGGACAACGGCAAATATTCCTTCTGTGGTGGTTCTAGATCGCTGGTGCTCTTCCACTTCATTCTTTAGCTGATTCTGGATCTGTAACAGGGTTGTTGGGGAGGAGCAGAAGTTACACATGGTGTAGCTATTGAGTAGGTGTGTCACCTGCACAAGGTCTTGGGTTCGTAAAATGCAGCCAACTCAAATTAAAATGGACTTCATTTTATAACTTAAAGTTCTTAACTAGAATTGGTGAGGGTAATCCTTTTACAGGAAACCCTTGTAAAAATTGGCGTATGCCGCTTTAAAGTGGCAAGCACACGGTATTCTTTAGTAAAAGGCGAAAGAATAGTTCGCTTTGTGCTTACCACACGGCTCCGTGATTTTAATGAAAGTGGCCAAGGGGGTTTAAATATTAAAAGCTAAGCAGCAGCTCTGTGTTTTCCCCAATGTGAGACACTATGTTTTATCATGAAAGAAGGATGCTACTACTGCTACAGATTTGGTCGAGTGTCTCAACTTACATAGTGTAAAAAGCCGAGCCAAGCGTTAATTACACCTTTCCCTCTTCTTTTCGAGTGCAAAACTCAGACTTTCAGCTGCCAGCATTCTGCATAAATCTGTGAGAAACCCAGAAGCTTGTGAGAAGCAGTTCAGATTGAAGTCATTTGAAGAAAGAATAAAAGTAAGGTGAAGAAGAGCTGGCTTCATTTACCGGTAAAAACTTTTTCAGTAGATGAATATGCAGTATAGACTTACTAGCAGCCGCTTTCCTTGATCCTATATATCATCTGTAGTCTAATTCAACCAAAGTAGCTTGAACTTTGACTTCCATCACCTGCCACAATGCCCTCAGTCAGCGGTTTACAGAGAAATCAAAGCACAGAGGACGACATATGAAAGAAGAGCTGAGCTAAGAACAATTCTTACATCCTAAAATGGAAGGCAGAACATACACAATATTTTTCCCAGTCTAAAGGATATTAACAGCTACCGCTTATGCACTTCCATATATGTATGTACAGACACAACAAAATGCAGGTTTGTTACCAGGCTTGATTTTGAACCAGTGTGGTGTAGTAGTTGACCATCTAATATCTGTCATGTTTGTTTGCCATCCTCATCGGATGAGAATTCAAGAAAGAAGGAATAAGACCCAGGATTAAAGATTGAGGAAACAAAGTCAAGTCGATGAGATATGGTCATGTGACCTCAGCGAGGTTAACAGTGTCATTGGGGTAGTAGAGGATCGTTCTTGGCTCCTCCATCTGGACCTGAGATGGTCACATGGCTGTCTGAAAGACTCAATCTTTTTGGACAATCTTTGTTTTTCCCAAATGTTCGTATACATTCAGAGTCTCAGACAAGAAGCTAACACTTAGTAGGCAGACTGTACCAAGGTTTACAAGACCATTCAGGCTGGCTGGCATACTCTCCCGTTCTCTGTTGCCAATACTTTTCTAATTTTTAAGTCTTACCAAAACACACCGCAAACAACCCTACTACTGCTGGATTCAATAGAACTGGCAAACCAAATTCCAAATGCTCTTACATCTGCCAATACACATGATATAGAGAATCTAAGAGCTAGCGAGTACTAAATGTAGTATATTAGATATATATGTTCAGTCCAATGACTTTGAAGTTAGCTAGAACTAGAAGTCAAGCTGTACACCACAAACAACCCTACTACTACTGGTTTCAGTAGAAATGGCACACCAAATTCCAAAAGCTCTTGCAGCTTGCAAACAAGAAAAACTGAAATATAAGAGTCAAATAGATTCAGACCAAAGACTTCAGAGTTAACTAGAACTAGAACTAGAAGTCATGTTGTCACCACAAACAACCCTGCTACTGCTGGTTTCAGTAGAAATAGCAAACCAAATTCCAATGCTCTTAGAGCTTGCAACTATGAAAAACAGGAATATAAGAGTCAAATAGATTCAGACCTAGACTCTAGAGTTAGCTAGAACTAGATGTCATGTTGTACACCCCAAACAACCCTCCTACTGCTTGTAAACCAAATTCCAAAGGCTCTTAGAGCTTGCAACTATGAGAAACTGGAATATAATAAGTCAAATACATTCAAACCAAAGACTTCAAAGTTAGCTAGAACTAGAAGTCATGTTGTACACCACAACAACTCTACTAGTGCTGGTTTCAGTAGGAATGGACAATCAAATTCCAAATGCTCTTAGATAGGAGTCAGATAGATTCAGACCAAAGACTTCGGAGTTAGCCTGAACTAGAAGCCATGTTCTACACCACAAACAAACCCATTACTGGTTTCAATAGAAATAGCAAACCAAATTCCAAAGGCTCTTAGATTCGCTTTCAAACTTGATATAGAGAACATAAGAGCTTGCAACTACGAAAAACTGGTATATAAGATTCATATAGATTCAAACCAAAGACTTCGTAGGTAGCTAGAGCCTAGAGCTAGAAACATGCAGTGAATAGACGAGAAGTTAACATTTGAAGGTAATTAGGCTGTACAAGTTTACTGGTTCCGGTAAGAAATTATTGATCATGAAAATAACTAATTTGGATTATCTGAACAACTTAGGTAGCAAATGATAAGCTAATTGCCCATGGAAGAGTAAGGCTCCCGCATGAACCAAGGTAAGATGTCACTAGCCAAACTGAAAGAAACTAGAAAACTGAATGGCAGCAACGGCATGACTAGCTCGAAATGCTTATATCTCCCCAACCCAATAGCCTGAATATTAACCATGTAATAAGGGAAACTAGAGCGAAAGTAGGCAAAAAACATGAAGTACTTCTTGCAGCAACTTTACAAGACCAATCTATCATTTAAAATGGAGTTCTTTTTTTTTAAGCAGCCATGGAGTTGAAGACTGGAGGAGCTGCAAAACGGTTACTTAACCAGTTCGCTGATAGAAATTGCTGTATAGGAATAATCTGTGACTAGAACGATAATGAAAATGTGAGCACTACCCAAAGTTTGGAAATCAGAGGCACAGAATATAAGGAGTCGAGAGAGAAGAAACACTCGCTCAAACCTTACAAGCAGCATGCCCCTTTCCATGAAGTTCAATTAGCAAGACCCATGCTCCTTTTCCATCATAAATGCAAGCACAAGTAACTTCACTACATAACTGCTTAGTTTTTCCATTCCACAATTTGTGTTAACGAGTCAACAAGAGTCACTACTATAATTGTTTTCAGAATGAAACTTGGGGAAAAAATGTTAAGGAAAGAAAGATTGAAAATAGTGGTTTGGAGGGGGTAGCGCCAGGCCAAGCAGTAGTGCAACGCAAGGGCGACACGTGAGCAGCCCACAGTGGCAAGCCACTGTTATTGGGCCACTCCCCTATAAAAAATTAATTTAATATCATGTGGGCACACGTATCAGATATAAACTGATAAGAACAGATACTACACTTGATCTTAGCCAAAAGGCCGAGAAAGGTATGATTTGCTAAGGTTATGGGCATTACCTTTTATACATTCTGTCAATGTGCTCTTATCTCTGGCATCTGTGGTGTGGGAATCATCCACGCTATGCAGAACTCCTGTGGCATAGCACATACTGTGCATCCCCAAGCTGTTATAATGTTAATAATACTTCATTTCCTCCCTGAGCTTCTATTATCCACACTTACAATGGCAAACGATAAACCTTCCTTAAGTATTCTCAGTTTGTCTTCATACCTGTTGGAAATCGAACAGAAGGGTTCAGTCAGTAACTTCTTAATGAGGAAATCCACAAACCCAAATGATCTCATAAGCTTCATCATGTGGGAATCACCTTCTGTAAAACACAGAGACCCCAACGAACTCGAAAAGCTATTTGAACTAGTCATGTCCAGAAAAACTAGAGCACTTGCAGTTTGCAGCTGTATGATATGAGGAGTTCTATTCAACAACATTAACATTCATGAACAACAACAAAAAGTAATTACACAGGTCAAGCCCAGAAAAATTAGAGCTGTCAGTTTCAGTTTGCAGCCATATGATATGAGGAGCTCGAATCAGCAACACTGCAACACTCATGATAAAAAGTATCCCATCACCCAAGAAACTACAGAACAGTAATTCCCCTGCACTATAGAAGGATCAGACAAACTTGAGGTTGGTCATTTTTTAATTAAAATTGTTTATGCAGCTTCTTTATACTTCGTCTTTCCAGCCAAGAGAAGGAGACGACCATTCTTTTTATTACGGTAAACTCTTAGCTAAAAGGGTGATGTATTTACACGGGAACCACTGGACTTGTTCGCTTACCAACCAGCCATAGCAAGGGACTGGAATAAATTAGAACGGGGAAGGGTAAGGCAGAAGTTTCAATAATGCTGTAAAAACAGATAATTCAACACATCTAAACGTTGTAAATCGAGAGTAGCTAAAATGCAGTCTTTGTTCCTCAACTACTAGTCCCGTACGCAAAAGTCTTGATATTCTGCTTTACTCCTTTAATCCTCACAAAAGAAAGCTCTCACTGGATTCAGGAGAAAAGAGGCTGAAATTCTGGTGCGTCAACTCAACATGGGCGAAGAATCACAAGTTCGGATGGTACAGCATGCAGTATTTAATCTGACTAAATGGATAAAGCAGGAGCGCAACAAGTCCTGAAATATGAAGGTTTTGGAGTAATCATTGCGCAGAAATTCAATGTCCAAAATAACTATTGCAGCGTCAATTGCAAGTGATACAAGAGAATGAAACTACAGAGGTGAGCGAGAAAACAGATAACACAAAGCATCAGGGAAACCGAGCAATCGTTGCTCAGAAATTCAATGTCCAAAACTGAGTGTTGCAACGACAACTATTAATGATACAGAAAATGAAACTGGAATCGCAAAAATACAACCCAGAGCATCAGTGAAATCCGTAAACAGAAACCAGAAATTCGCAGCAGCAATAAAGATGAACCCAATTCCTCAAAATTGCAAAAATCTCAAAAAAATTTGGACCATTTCTCGATTTGTGCGTGTCATCCTGCGCAGGGGCCATGCTAATCTTCTCTGTATCGTTCCAATTTTATCAGATGTCCCCGAAGGGACAAACATTGTTGCTCCCACTCAACACTATCAAATGCGATGCCATCGTCGTACAGTTTAATGTGGGAGAGAGAGAATAGCGTCTTTTTCTGATCATGGAGGATCGCATCGTCTAATTTCTGCAATGCTTCATTGTAAAGAGGTCGGGCGGGCCTGAGATCCAGATGCAATACTCTGTTGTAATCAACATGGCCTGGCCCTTCGTTTTCCTTTTGAATACCCACTCTAGTTGAAAATAATCACAAAGGGAGAGAAATATGAAATTAAATGGAAATGTCAAGCACATATAAAAGGTGACTACTGATGTTTGGTTGCTCAGGTAAATTAAATGAGAACGGAAGTTGTTTGGTTCTTGAAGAGAGAATGCAATAAATTTTTATCGTTAGTTGATTATCTCTTATAATTTTTTCTCTATCTATTACAATATATAAATATGGGTCTTACTAATGATTTATTGTAAAAAATATTACGCGTGTTAAGGATGTGGCAATATTACTTAGAATATAACATATATATCAGAATTTATCTTAAATAAATTGTATATATTGATTCATTATAACTATTTATACCTGCTTAATATATTTAATATGAAAATCATGTATAATTAAAAGGATCAACATTCCACGTCTCATAGATTTATGTGACTATAATCAAAACATTGACTTCTCAACCCTAAGAGCGGTCTCACTTCTTGTTAGCATCATAGCATGTATTATAGGACCAATGTAATCTTTAGAGTGTATTATTAGGTTTATGTACTTTTATTACGCGGTTCTTTTTTTATCTTCTCTTTGTCTCTCTATATAAAAGACAGATCTATGTATCTTTCCAATACAAGGTTGTTATCTCCAAATAATAAAACATATGTTTCACATATTCTCTTTTTCACCTTTCTCCTTCCTTCCTTCCCTTGTCTCCAATTGCTAGAAAAGATTCCCTTCTCTAATGATGAAATTAGATTAATGCAGGTCGTTCTAAACTACGAGCGTAACTCTCTTATTGCTAATAATTGAACTAATCATTTAAGACTACCCAGATATTGAAAACATTGCAACTATAACTTTAGAATTTATTTAACTTATTCTCTTCATCTATTTGTTTTCCTCAATAACTATTTTCTTCATAATACCCACATGATATCATCTTCTAGTATAACTGTTTAAAAATCTACTCTATTTCTTAATTTTTAGTTTGGCCTTTAGTATAATAATAAATATTTATATTATGATCAATGATGTTTATTTCAAAAACATTAGTTCTCTTTAATGTTTTCACACTTTTATGTAAGTGTAACCATTACATATGGTAACTATTACAACGTTTACCCCAATTTTTATTATTCATCTGATTGGTATTTAATGTTAATATTTCTACTACTAATATGTGTATCTTTTTTAACGAATTTAATTTAGCTCATGTCTAAAGAAAAATTAAAATGCTATCTACCTAATTATGTATACAGATTATAACTTAATATTAAATATATTAATGTCCATATTCAAGTCTACCTTTTTATCATAACTATTGTCCGAGTTAATGTTTTATGTGAGAATTTGTTTCTATAATTATAGGTAAGTAATTGCTTAAACCGATAGTTAAAACTTTTATTATAATGATATGCAATATTTTTTGTAACTTATGTTAATTGTCTAAGTATAAGTTTGAATAACATAAATTTTATGTCGTTGTTCATAGCTTTTTGAAATAAGATCCACATGCAGGTTTTACATATTTTATATGTACATATGTTATAAGATTCACTTGGAAAATAAACAAAATATACAATTTTATTTTTTTCTTCAAGAGTATTAGCTTATTTGACGGTGTTAGCCGTCCTAGGGTTGTTTAAGAAAAGGCTATTCTTATTATTGGGTGGGGATTAATAATTGACCACATTAGCCTTATTTGACAATGTTGGCTTTTTCAACGATGTTAGCTTCTTCGAAGGTGTTACCCGTCCCAGGGTTTACCATTACCACAAATTGAATAAGTAACTATTTATTATTAAAGAAGATTCATTTTTAAATATGTAATATGTACTCATCCGTAAAACATACAAATTTTAATTTACCAAAATGTATCCATGATACATGTTGTTTCGAAAAACCCAAATTATGATGTATAATGATATATTTAATTTTTACACTTATATTTCAAAATGTAATCATTGAACTGGAAAAAACTACAACATGTATCCTATATTTTTCTTCTCAACCAGAATAGGACACATGGGATAGACGCCATGTATTTGGCTAACACCAGTGCCAACTTTTATGAATTGTATCCTTTTTCCTAATCAGCTTCATCCTTAATGGTCTCTCTATTTCTCGCCATTTTCCCTTCTGTCACCTCCCTCCCTATATTTCTTTTTATACACTTAGGGGGCATTGTTTTGGGTAATCAGGAAAGGGAATATTCCGATTCTCCTTCCTGCTGTTTGTTTAGCCAGTTTTCCCTATTTTCAGGAAAGGAAATGAGATTGCCCAAAACCCTCTATCTTGATTCCCCACCCCTAGTAGGGAATGAGATTCCCTTTCTCCAATACACTTTGACCGGTAATCATTGACCGATGACTAATGGCCATTGACCGGTGACCGGTGAATGTTGACTAGTAATTAATGGTCGTTGACCGTCAGCCGGCAGCAGTTGTCCATTGACCGGTTGCCGTTGACCAGTTATTTATTTTATTTTCCCCAGCTCAAACAAACAACCGGAAAAATCCAAGGGAATTTTTTCCATTCTTCTTCATTCTGTTTCCTGATTCCATTCCATTTCCCCCACTTGAAACAAACACCCCTTATTATTGTCTTTCACTATGATCCAGTGTTCCTCATGCAAACTGAAGCTGTGATCAAAAGAAGATGATTCGAGCTGTGACAAGTGGTTGTGTAAATTGATGAGTGGTTCTCAACGAGAATGTACCTGGCTAACACTAGTCAGCTTCATTCTTAATGGTCTCTCCATTTCTCATTATTTTCCTTTCTGTCACCTCTCTCCCCAATTTTCTTTTTATACAGTTTCTATTATTGTCTTCCATTGTGATCCAATGTTCCTCATGCAACCTGAAGTTGTGATCAGGAGAAGATGATTCGAGCAGTGACGAGTGGTTGTGTAAATTGATGAGTGGTTCTCAACAAGAATGTGACACATGGCACACACACCATGTATCGGGCTAACATTACCACCAGCTTTCCTGAATTGCCTCTTTTTTCCTAGTCAGTTTCATCATTAATGGTCTCGCCATTTCTCATTATTTTCCCTTCTATCACATCCCTCCCTAGTTTTCTTTTCATACAGTTTCTATTATTGTCTTTCACCTTGATCCAATGTTCGTCACGCAAGGTGAAGCGTGATCAGAAGAAGATGATCCGAGCTGTGACGAGTGGTTGTGTAATTAAACCGATGAGCGGCTCTCAACAGGAATGTGACATTTGACACACACACACACACACCACACCCATGTATCTGGCTAACACTAGCGCTAGCTTTTCTGAACACATCCTTTTTCTAGTTAGCTTCATCCTCAATGGTTTCTTAATTTCTCATTATTTTCCCTTCTGTCACCTCCCTCTCTAATTTTCTTTTTATACAATTTTTGTTATTGTTTTTCACCGTGATCAACGTTCCTCTCATGCAAGCTGAAGCTGTGGTCAAAAGAAAATGATTTGAGCTGTGATGCGTGGTTATGTAAATTGATGAGTGGTTCTCAACAAGAATGTGACACATAACACAATCACCATGAATCTGGCTAACTCGAGCGCCAACTCTTATGAAATGCTTCCTTTTTCCTAGTTAGCTTCATCCTTAATGTCTCTTTTTTCTCATTATTTTCCCTTTTGTCACCTCCTCCCTAGTTTCCATTTTATGCAGCCCATATTCTTGTCTTTCATTGTGATTCAATGTTCTTCATGCAAGTTGAAGTTGTGGTCTGAAGAAGACGATTTGAGCTATGAGGAGTGATTGTGTAAATTGAACGACAATGTCATGAGTTTTGCTAGCAACAAATGCAATTTTGGGCAACAATAATACTTTTAATGTTCTTAATGGATTATGTTCATTACTCTTATTATTTTTAAAATATATATGAGATGCACTTGTTTTTTTAACATTATTTTTCTTTTTTACCCCCTACACTTTAATTTAAGGTCACCTAGCTTGGATTGTAAGTTTTGTTCCATTTCATCATGTCATCTCTTTCTCTCATAAAGCTAGTATTAGGTTGAAATCCTTTGAATTCTTCATGCGTATTTCAATGACTTAACGTAGTTCTTTTACTCTACATATTGGCTAAATAGAGTATAGATATATGTGTGAAAAAGTGTATATATTTGTAAAAGGTATAAAGTTGGTAATATCCTAATTTCAATGCTTGGTACCTAACGACGACTAAAATTGGAAAATGACAACATGTAAAGATGGTACATGGGCCCGATGTAATACTCTTGAGTATGCAAATAAATTGTTAGTTATACAAAAGAAGCTAGGTTAGGTTATGATGGCAACAGGTGTAACTAGAATTCGTCTCAATTGTCGTTGCATTCTTAACTGTAGTTTCAATGTAATTAGCCTATGTGATCACCTCCCATTTTGATTAGCATATAATATATCTCTATTCATGAAATATGTACTATAGTTTACAATAATCATCAAATTCATTCTCTCTCTTGTTCTTAGTAGATTATTTTCTAGGTGTTGTCATTGTTTTTCAAAATATAAGATGTTTTAATATTTTCTACCACTTACTTTCCACATATGCCCCTTATTTTTCTCCTCACATCTACAGTTTTCCTAGTTCTCATAGAAAAGTAAGGGTAAAATAGTATAAAAACAGTCTCGTTAATTTTTGTGTGTCATGTTAGAAAATCATCTATTAAGAACAGGAGGGAGTAGTTTTTTTTTTTTTTTTTTATAATTGAGTCTTTTGGCCAAAGTCCAACAACATGGGCAACCGAGAAAACAAAATGATGAAGACACACTTCTTGACAATATTCACCTTATCATCTTACCTAAACTCGAGAACTTGATGGGCTTTCCCCTTTTACATGTTTTGGGTCCTTCCATTACTCTTTTGAATCTTGATAATTTTTCTTGAATTCTTCTTAAAGCCCAATAAAGCTTCTTAACTCTCCTTTTTTCCTCATGTTTTGAATACACTTGTTTGTATGTGTGCTATCAATTGTCTTCTCTTTCCTTTCCCTTATTGACATTTTAAGATATCCCTTGCTTGACTCTAGGTATCTTGCCTTGAAATTTCTATTAATGACCATGCACTTCTTGCTTGGTGCTCACTTGTCCCCTAGGTTCAAACCCTTGAGGGTATTGTGGGTCTATGAAAAGCCTTCTCAAAGCCTCAATATCATTCTCATTGTTCTTCTCATATACTTCAATCTCATCCCTTTCACTTACATCAACCAAACATATTCCTTCATTATACCTACCCTATTATCTCTGTCAACTCTGTGACCTTCTCAGTATCACATATATCAAAAATCAGATAATTAAGATGTCCTCACTATCGTTCTTGCTTTGGCATAATAGCTCTTTCATAATAGGATCTTGGATTTACACTTTAATCCTCTTCACCTCACAGTTATCAACCGGACAACCATCCTTCAAAAGGATCCCATCAAAAATTTCTATTCTATGGTCTCAGAGACTCTAATAAATAAGGCACTAGGTTACTCTAGCTTAAAGGCTTTTAGTTGTGACTACTGGTCAAATGATGCTTCTAAGCTAGACTTACGCTCTATGGTATGTTTATTTCTTGTACATTACCAAATCACTGGGTTACATATATAGGTAGGTGGTGAAACATATACTCTTTTACCTCAATTATACTCGACACATGGGGTTTTTCTTTCCAGCCAACCTACTGGGACCACTTCAAGTTTTATTCGATGCAGAATACGTAGGATCACAACTCAATTGAGGATCAAATTTTGGGTTCTACATCTTCATCATCCCACACTTAGTCTCTTGGAGGTCAACAAAAGAATAATCAGTTGCTAACTTGCCAATAGATGATGAATACAAAGCCTTATCCACAACAACTGCAAAATAATGCGGGTTCTCTGTCTCCTTATAAAGCTAGGGATACCATTGGTGTAACTTACATGACTAAAAATCCAATTCATAGTCAAATGAAGCACATAGAGTGTTTTTTTTCTTCACTAAAGAGGAGGTGCAGAATTACAGTTTCCTATCTAGGCCAATAAAGTGAAAAAAATTTGAAATAACACTCACACATATTACTTATATTAACCTCCACCAAAACTAATTCCTAAATAACTCGGGAGAATCGTCTCTTCAAAGACGATTTCATTAATTATAGAAGTTTAAATCGTCTCTAAAAAGACGATTTCACTTATTTCTGAGAACTGAGAAATCGTCTTTTCAAAAGACGATTTCTCTCTGAGTTAACCGAACCATCGCAACGTTTCAACACTTGAAATTTTCTTATTGTTGGGTATAGTTAATCGTCTTTTCAAAAGACTTTTCAATTTCAATAATTTGTGAAATCGTCTTTTGAAGAGACGATTTCTCCCGAAGTGTTATTTTAGGAATTAGTTTTGGTTGAGGTTAATATGATATATTTTTGTTGTGGAGTGTATTTTGGACTTTTTTCCCAATAAAGTTATGTGTCAATGCTCTAACAATCTGAGTCCACAATCCAACTTTAACATTTTTTATTCAATTCTACTGACTTATAGTTCATATCATGAAGAATGGAAGTCGAATACATGTCAGGCCTAAACTTGTTATAGTAATCCAGTCTACAAACAACAAAAGTCCAGTCCTATACCTCCCACGTAGAACTCAACCAATAATAAATATGAAATACACTTTCGATTATTGGAAAAATTAACTCTATCATCATCGATATTCTAGCCTTACTTTGAATTTGAAGTAGGTATCCATAATGTCTAACAATCTCTAACTAAAGTGATAGATATATCACATATTATACTAGCCTTTGGACATCCTTACCGGCTTCACCTAGACATATTTGTAACATTTATGCACCAATATATTTATGGAATATTTTGTAACTCAATTCATTTTTAAATATTCACATGTAGGCATATTTATAACATTTTTATAGAAATAACTACACGTATAAAAATCAAAACAACCACATATATACCATTCAGAACCCTAATTCTTAAACAACTATAAATATACTATAAATATGCTTTACCAAAGACTGTAATGCTTTATTCGCCTCGACATATTTTATAGCATATTTGTGATCTATTAAATTTTGATATTACTAAAATTGTACTAGATGTATATACTAATTTTTTGAATTATATAATAACGTAATTTTTATTATATACAAACTATACCACTAGAAATATGTAGTTTAAATGCAGCATATTTGCTGGCAGGAATGTGCTGGCATAAATGCAGTTGTTTTGAAAACTGATGTTTGGCAGTGTAGCATATATGCAGCATGTTTGGTTAAGTTAGTTATATGTAGTGTGCGTTTACCGTTTTGTATTACAATTATAATTTATTATATTACACTACGTAACTTTATTTTATTAGTAAAAATAAATAGAAAAATTCACAAACATATATTACTATGAGTATTTAATTTACAGTAAAAAACTTGAGAAACCAAAAAAAATAAAATATTTATATAACCAATAAATTTTTTATTTTTATTATTAGCAAAATTTGTAACTTCTAAACAATATATTTTTATCATCTAAAATTTATAATTCTTACAAATATATAAGCGTAAAAAAAGAGAACAAGTGTTTCAAATTTTCTCATAATGTTATGTGAATTTATTTATGAAATTGTAACTTTTAATATATATAATATTTTTGTAACTTTGTATATATGTTAAAAATTTATATGTATTCATATTTCTATATACTATTTTAATATTTTAATTTATATATCAACAAGTGTGTATATTTATTGGTTTTTTAATTTTATTAATCTATGTGGTATTACAAATAATATATTGTAGATTTGTATTATAAATATGGTTTTTTTTAAATTGGTTAAAGAAGCAGTACTATTTTTTATAAATTATTTGAAGCATTATGTAATTTGTAACAAATAAAGTAACTTGTAAAAAGTTTCTTTTTTAAAATCAATAGTCACAGTAATTGCATTATGAAGTGAGTAAAGAAACGGAAGTGAAAGCACGGAAACGAAAAAATAGTATTTGCTGCGGGCATTTATGCTGACATTTATGCTGTCATTTATCCTCTTTAAACCGAACAACAAAAACAAATAAAGGAGTCCAAAACAGCATATCTTGTACATTTATACTATCCATAAAATGCATGCGGAACGCCCCCAAGTAAAAACTGTACTTGACCACGTCGTAATACTAGAGAAGTGAAAGTTGTAAAAACAAGAACCACACATTTTTTTTTTGAAGCAAATAAAACCACACATTAAAAAGGCTTTCCTTTTTCTCTGAAAAGGATGGGCTCTATTCTAGTGGCGCAGAGTCCCCGTTGCTAACTTTTGCCTATGGAACAAGGACATGATTTATTACACCGCAAGAAATGAAAGATGCTCAGCTCATCGGATCACATGAATCCCTCCTCTACAGTAGCGATCTCAGATGCACAAAGTTCACGATAGCACCTCGATTTTGTTCCTTTCTTGAAAAACTAAACGTATAATGGTCTAATAACCACCAAAATGCGAAGCCTAGCATCAGTTGAACAGGACCGGCGTTGAAGGTATGATCAATCAATGAAGAGCTTTCAATCAAAATGGTTAAACTCAGAAAGGAGAAGAAAATACATTTACAACTCACAACTTAGTTGAGATTTGATGCTTTCTTTGATCATATAATGTGTGGTTCAGTCCAACCAAATAGCTTGATTTTGACTTCCGTAAACCGAGCACCACCCGCAGTGTTTTACAGGGGAATTACGATATGAAGAAGGAGAGCTTGAATCTGAAACATTCTTATTTCGTAAAACAAAAAGGGGAAACCTTATGGTTACAACAGCTAGCGCTTATCTTCTTCTATATGTACATATTCAAAAGGGAATAGTTATAGGGATTGATCCGAAGCAGCGTGATGGTGTTGTCGTGCATTTAGGCACACGCACCTTGCCCGACGGTCAGCCAGCATCTGCCATGAAGCAGGGATACAGAACGCTTATTAGGGAGGGAAGCGATGAACCAAGTTCAGTACAGCCAAAACTTGATGATTTGAAGTATTACACTGAGTTAGAGATGTAGATAACCTTGTATTGTGTTTGAAGAACTTTAATGTAATCGACCGCCAAATCTAGCATATCTGATGTGTTAATTTGCTATCAAGAAGAAGAAGATGAAGAAGAAATTAGATCTCGAGTGACGGATTTTCAAGGAAATGGAAGTGTTGTTTCATGGAGGTCTAATTCTACCTTGTCCATGTTAGGTACCAGCTCCTGCAATTTCTTCATTCTATCACTGATTCGAGTTCTTCTTACCTGAGATCAAGCCCATGATGATACCCATGTTAATTTTTTTGTTTTTTGATAAAGATGATACCCATGTTAATTAGATCAACTCCAATTTTGAAAACAAGCTTTCTATAAAAAAGAACACCGGAGTATATCACTAGTAAATATACTTACACGTTCTGCTATACTTCTAGGATGAGTAGCACAACCCCTCTTTGCCCTAATCTTACACGGAACACTATTTTGAAAGTTAAGTAGCTTGTCGACACCAGTGATATCAGTTGAACTCCTTGGCAAGCTCAGATGGTGGGACAACATTTGCCGGCTTGAGACACCCCCACTCTAATCCCAACCAAAAACAAACATTCAGCAACTTTAGAATTCACAAATTGGACACCATGAAATCATATTGTCAACAAGTTAGTGAGGATTAGACAGGTCCTTCATACATACCTGAGATGGTGACGCCTCTGAACCTGAATACAACACGCTATCATTTTGCTGATTATGTGCCTTAAACTCGGACGATAAGTTCTCTGGTGAAGGTGAATGATCATCCCACGAACCAAAAGAGAACCCGTTGGTGCCATAGAACTCAGCAGCGGCGACAGCATCCTCACCATTTCGGTACCTATCACTGTCCCTGACATCTGGGCTACTAGTAGCAGTAGTTTCTTTTGTGCTCTCTGGAATCCGAGGCAAATGCCCCAGTACTGATGAAGATACCCCACCACCTCCCATTATGTTATAACCTGTAAATTTCCATTCAAAAAAAGATATAAATGATGTTGTTAGTTGTCAAGAGATACCCACTGTCAGATCCTTGCTTACTATTTGGGATTCCATCAATTTATGTTGTCAAGTGGCATAACTTTTCTTTGTTCTGGTCTCACTAAAAATAGATTTCTGTAGACATTGCAATAATTTGCCTGCTCCCATAATTGGTAAAGAAAGCAGGGATTTGGTTGTTGGTTAAATGAAACATGAATCGTTCTATAAATGGGCAAACATAAGTAGACCCACATCTCAGATCAGTCTAGTGGCAACATGTCCAGTGTGTCTTTCTAACCAAATTTGCACTTGCAGCAGAGATCATTATTGCGTCTTTAAAAGCAAGGTTAAACTCTGAAAGATTTCACAGCTATAAAATAAAACCGAACTCAATAATATCTACATTTCCACTGCTCAATTCAAAATGTCGGTCATGCCATTTTCTTTATCTTACCGGCTCAACTCGAGTGTTATCAATTAGTGAAGAGGATAAGGGGATTGAGGAGGAAGTACCACTTGGAGAATTTTGATGCGCAAAAAACCCAGCAGGGGAACTACTCTGTCTTGTGAGATTTGACCCACCACCACCACCACTACTACTACTACGACAACCATCCTCTTCCCCGCTGATGCGTAGACTGATCTACAGCGACGGACCCGGAACATTCCAACTGAAACGGTGCGTTCATGCCCGGAGTGGGTTTGGGATACGGAGGAAGCTGATTTGATCCATACCCCGAATACCCACCCTGAGGAACCAGAAACGGTTTGGTCTCAACCGCGTCAAAACCAGGTGACGAAGGATCTTCTGCTCCACCATCGTTATTAGTTGATTCAAGGAATCTAGGGAGAGGCTTTCCAGAATGATCGACCGGAGTGGGTAATTGATTGAAGTCAAATCCTTTGTCTAGTCCTCCTCCGTTGCTGACGGTTCCAGCTGTGTAGGCGGAGATTAGAGAGCTTGGAGCTGAGCGGAACCGCAGGAGGCCGGAATTTGATGGATGGGATTGAAATTGATTCCCTATATACGGCTCCATAAAAGTGCCCCAGGGGAAGCTCGAGTTCTGATTCGACGGAGAAAGTATTGATGATAAAAAGGCGGTTGTAAGGCTGGAAGGTGATAATGAAGCGGCGGTCGAGGGAGGTAGGAGGGGTGGTGGAAAATTTTGAAAAGCTTTTCAACCATAAGAGGAAACAGATCTAGGGAATCGGTTATACCATACTTTGACAAGGGAGGCGGAAGAGATATCAAGTTAGAGTCAACGACTTCATTAAAAGGAAGATGCTAGAAAAGGAAAAAAGGATATGGCATAGATATTTCTGTAAATGGAAAAAAGGTGGAGTTGGTGTGGATAAGAAGAAGCGGCGCGATTGAAAACTGAAGGAAAAGGGAAAGAGAGACTTGCCGGCATTTTACTCTATAAACAAACTGATGAGTGAAGCAGAGAGAAAGAGTGACTAGAGTCTAGAGGTTAGGGATTACGGTAGCCATCAATAAATCGAGCAAGGGAGCGTTAGATACACTGAAACCCGCGCTGAGAGATACAGCGAAAAAAGAAAAGTCTTCCGGCGGGTAGGGTAGTGCCGTAGTGCAGTGTACAGCGGCAGGTGGACCACTGATGGTAGTAGGGAGGAGATGAGAGATGAATTTTCGACTTTATGGTATGGCCTGTGATAAGAGAGGAAGAAACAGAGTGACGGAGTGATGCTCACCCATTTTTAGCTTTTTACTTGTATTTTGTTCTGTCATAGAGCGGAGGGTGAAAGAGGTGAAAGAGAGTATAAGAGCATCCTCAGCAACAAATGTTGAATCAACTCTTATCAGTAGCACATTAAATTTGAAGCTGCAGTTTATAGTTCTCTCGCATCTGTCTTAGCTAACCCAATGTGTCACTAACGAATAAAAAAATCTCCCAATTCAACTCAAATTCTCATTCCAAAGTTTTTTAGTTAAGGTTTGTTCAAAAAAAAAAGTTTTAGTTAAGGATTATATTTTTCTAATTCTTTTGGTTGTTCACACTTTTCATAATTTTCATAACTTTCTATTCAAAGTTTTAGTATTATAGTGATAGGTAGGATAAAATTTCTTACTAAATATAATATATTATTTTGAAGACATGACATATACGAAAATGTTAATAACTGGATACTGATGAATGTGTGAGTTTTTTTTTATTTATTGTTTGCCCGTGGAAAAGTATGAGTGATAATTGTGTAGGAGAGGGAAAAATAAAAGATTGTTGTACTCCAAACTATATGGGTAGAAATAGAATACTGGTGAGTCTGACCTTCGAGTACCACAATACAAGGGGTGGAGGCCTGTCAATAAGGGGTTTAGGAAAAAATTATCATAACATAAAATAAAAATTAAGGGTCCGTTCGTTCCGCGCGGCCAAAATTTGGTGAGCATTAATGCTACATTAAGCTTAGACCCAAATCTCCACATTAACCCAGCGCTGTGCCCATCCCGTTCGTTTGCCACCTTAAACTTTTGGGTGGGTAAAAACAGCAAAATACCACAATACCCTTGAAATGAAGTTTCTCGTTACTTCTTCAACAACCAGCAACATCTCGAGCAACAGTCATCCTCCATTGTTATAGCTGCTGGTTTGTGTGATTTTGTTTACCTCCATTCAGTGCTTGCTCGCTGTTGCATCTATTATTGTTCGTGGCTGTTGTAGTTCTATTGTATATTAGATTCGTACTCAAGCTGGATAATTCTAGCTGCTTCAATATGATTTCTAGATGATTGCGTCGCCAGAGTTCTTCAATGGAGATGTGGGTAGTCGAGCATGGGGGGAAAGGGAAGAAATTCAACGCAGGGGGTGTACGAAGCAAATTGACAATACAATAAGGGGTATACTGGTAATCATAGAATCACTTGATGCAACTTAATTTTGAAACGCAGCCAAATCGACCTCTATCTTTAAGTTGGTTCTGGCACAAAACGCGGCACTGTCACATCGGGAGCTAGGAATTAATGCGCTTAATACCACTTTTACAGCGTTAATGTCGTGAACGAACGCATCCTAAAAGGTAAAACTACTCGTTAAGAGAAATAATTTTTTAAAATGTTATAATTTATAAAATATAAGTGTAAAAATAAAACTGTTTATATCATTGTTGATTATAATTAGTGCTCTTCAAAACAAGATGTACCATAGATAGGTTTTGGTATATTGAAAATTTTATATTTTTAGAATGAGTGTAGATTACATATTTTTAAAGTGAATTTTATTCATTAACAAAGTGAATCTTCTTTAACAATAAAATTAACCTTATCCATTAACAAAATGAATCTTCTTTAAGATTAACTTTTCTTAAAATTAAAATTCATTTTTAGAAAAACAAAGGATTCACGTTATTGTAAGTGAAAAGTTCACTTTTCTTATATATATGATTCATTTTTCTTAAACATTTGATTAATTTTTTTCAACAAAGTATTCACTTTTGAATAAATGAAAGGTTCATATTGTTCACGTATAAGTTTGTGGTAAGATTCACTTTTCTTAAATATTTGATTCACACTTTTTAAACAAAATATTCACTTTTCTTAAACGAATGATTCATATTGTTATCACATAAGTTTGGTAAGATTAAATTTTCTTAAACATAAGATTCACTTTACTTAAAAATGTGATTCACTTTTTTAAAAAAATATTCACTTTTCAATAAACCACAAAACCCTAAAAAACGGTTGAGTCAGTGATGACAATATAACGTATAGAACAATTTCAAAAAAGATTACCCTACACCACTCAACCTAAAAACCACCCTAGGAAAGCTAAAATCATTGAATGCATTTTAAGGGTTTGTAGTGCAGGGTTTAGGGTATCACCCTCACAAATTGTAGTTATCCTCATGGTTGCTATATAGAATATTAATAAAAATAAATATTTTAAAATTCCAAAAAAATTATTAGAGACGAATCTAACTCAATAGCATATAGACAAATATAGCAAGGAAATAGGTTCGTCTATGAATAGAGATGGATTATAGACTTAAATTTTTGTCTTTAATATCAAAACTTAGAATAAAATATTTTGTTGATGTTGGTATGGAATAATTAGTCATACCTTAACCATGTCACTAAAATTACTAATCATCAATAGTGTTAGATGCTGGTAATCTACAGGCTTGAGTGTAACCTGCGGATTTAGGTTGGGGTTAATTCTCTCTATGATTGAGATGGTGGTTAGAATGTGATAACAAGTAGCAAATATGACACCAAGATTTACATGTTTGGTCTTGAATGACCTAGTCCACAGGGGGTTTGACAGAGGTTTTCTTAGTAGAATGATGAGTACAAGTGGGGGGGGGGAGAATACGTATCTTGGGAGTTCGTCTCTTATCTTCTCTATCGTGTGTTGTTTAATAAATGTGACATTGATTGCTATTTATAAGGAAGTGATAAGAAAGATGGTGAGCTCTCTTAGCTTGCCACCTTTTTTGCTAGTCGATTTGATGACATCATGCCCAAGATGGAACTTCCTCGCTCTGCTTCGGTTGCTCATCCTTAATTGCGGAAAGAACACTTGTTGTCTTAGGGCATTAATGGCAGGTCAGAGAGACGTGCGAGTTGGTAACCATGGATGCCTAAGGTAATAATGATGGGTTGTGTGATGAGACTGATTGGACAGATTGTCAGAGGGGTGTGTACTGAGTCATGAGTGCTCTCTTCATGGTGAAGGGAGCCAATCGAGGTTTCTGTCGGCAATGCCTGGCTATCTTTGCCCGACTTCAAGGTAGAGCGAAGCCTGCTTTCTGGTTTTGCTGCCTGCTAACGAGGCATTCCCCAACAAGGTCCTTGTACCTCGATCATTGGTTTGTCACCCGGGTACGTGTGATTATAAGAGGGAAACGTGATTAGTGCTTTTAATAGTATGGTTAAGGTATAAGTAATTATACCATACCAACACTAATCCACCATGTATCGCTTTGGAGTTTCACTAAAGAAGTAAACTAAAGTTTTTGGATATTGAAAGAAAAATTTAAGACAATGAAAATGAAAGGTTGAGGGTTTTACCCGGGTAGTTGTTGCATAAAATATAAATGAATATGGCTTGATAACTAATGGCCAGTGAACCTATTCGCGTAGTCCAATATGTTTGTATCCACAAGAACTTCACAACTATCTAACCAATGATAAATTTAGAAATGTGCATACATATATACAAAAGTGCATACATGTAAATTTGTTTGGGTTTTGGTTTGATAAATGGAAAAATTAAAGGAAACCAATAAAACAAAACTACTAATCTAGGATAGATGTACCCTGGGATGGATCTTTGCACCGATCGCCCCTTTATTGATTGTTGATTCTTGAACATACATCTAAACAACGGGAACACTTAATTAACTAGGAACCAAACGTTGGTTTACCAATCCTAACCAAATTTGATGAGTACTATTGAAGGAAAATACTATAAATAGTAAAGACCTAAGCTAACATTGGGTAAATGCACCCAATTTGTTGTAGTACAACAAGTGTCGTATCCACAAGGAAATCGGTTTCTAATTCTCAAGCTTCGGTATCCTAGTAATTGCCATAAAGAATAGTAAATGAGGGTTTAGCCGGAGGCAAGATTGGTTGTTCGTAATTCACAAACAAAATAGTAAAAGTAATAAACTAAAGTGATTTAGATGGAATGGATGGAAATGTACTCTAGGATAATGGGTATCACCTAAATTGCTCAATTACACTCATAAACACACCTTATTGTAGTTATCTATTAGAGCTAAAAAAATTCCCAAATCTTTGAACATTAAAATCTTACCTAATTAATCACACCCTATAATTCAAAGAGGGCTACAATCACTATATCATTAAGTTCAAGCTCCTAACAATAGCCCTAAAATTCCACTTCCCTAATTCTAGAGCATTGAACGTTAGGGTTTATCCTCAAATTCCAATTTCTAGCTCAAATCCTGATTTTCCTAGATTCTGCAATAAATGCCATGAGTGATCAATCCAAGACATTAATGAAGCATTAATAGAGATAAAACAACTATTATAAATGAGGCAAACGTTTACAAGCTACACTGGAGAATTCAAGGTGCAATTCTATCCTAAAGTACACTTAAAGACTACTCAAGCATGGAGAAGAGAAAATCAATACAGGAGTGAGAAGAATCCATTGATGGAGGTTGGAATCGTGGAAAAGGTGAGCTCTTTCTTCTCTTCATTCTCTTCTTCTTCTTTGGCTCTTCAAAATTGCCTCTCTCTATAACATCCCTTTTCCATAAACCCAATTATCACCCAAACACCTTATAATACATACACCCATAAAAGTATTTAGAGCAGAAGTCTACAAACCATATATTTAACCGAAAGAGATGCTACAGCCGTCATGTGCCCAACGCACGTGACAAGGCCTCAAAACCACAAAACAACAAACGACCAAAACGCTGTGATGACAGAGATAGCTCACTAGATAACAGTCTAATTCAAATCTTAACTACAACTATGGACAACTCTACTACTCAGGGCTTAGCCCAAGTTATACTAGAAACCCAAAACATCAGTCTACCCCATCCCGCTCTTCGTCTTTGAATTTCCAATCCACACACCTAAAAAAAACATTGCTGGAGAGGTCAGCCCAGCTACTGAGTATGTCATCATGCAATCTTCTTGAACCCTCAGAATTAACCCAGGTGTTTGTCAAGTGAGCATGCAAGTTCGTTTCATGCAAATTCTGGTTTATAAACATATAACAATCATGCTTAAACATAATACTTAAAACACATAAATTAAAACATAATAGACAAATAGATCATAAAGCACAACAAACCATGACTTAAGCAAACACAATTATCACATTCAGGTTCCACACATAAAGTTCAATATGAGTTAGTCGTTGTCAGTGCCCTGTGACTGTTGTTAGCTTAAGTTAGAGATCCTCCAATTTCTCATCGCGTGTATCCTCACATAATTCACCCGTGTCACGTGTTAGGAAGTGACACGTACCCTATTATGAGGTGGGTTAACCTGGGTAGTGGCCCTTACCAAATCAACGAGCATATCGGCCTTGCTGAATCATGCCAACATTTGAGCGGACCAGTTAGTCGTCATTCGCTCATCATACCATTATCAATATTTGAGTGGGCCGATTAGTTGTCATCCACTCATCATACCAATACCAATACCAATACCAATACCAATACCAATACCAAGACCAATACCAATACCAATACAATACCATACCAATACCAATACCAATACCAATACCAATACCAATACCAATACAATACCAATAACAATACCAATACCAATACCAATACCAATACCAATACCAATACCAATACAATACCAATACCAATACCAATACCAATACCATACCAATACCAATACCAAGACCAATACCAATACCAATACCAATACCAATACCAATACCAATACCAATACCAATACCATACCAATACCAATACCAATACCAATACAATACCAATACCAATACCAATACCAATACCAATACCAATACCAATACCAATACCAATACCAATACCATACCAATACCAATACCAATACCAATACAATACCAATACCAATACCAATACCAATACCAATACCAATATTTGAGAGGACCAGTTTGTCGTCATCCACTCGGTGCACCAAAACGCGCTACCAAGAACCCCGTAGGTATTCTTGCTCCTAAGCTACTCTCATAACCCCCATTATACCCCGTTATCCAAGTACATGTTGGGGTAGTCATACATATAAAACACAGATCATATAAATCATAGTGTTAGTGCCTTATCAAGGTCTTTCCAATTTCTTTCTAAAAGTCATTCGTACAAAGGTATACCACAAACATCATAATCAAACTTTCCATCTCATAGTATTGTAACATCATGTTACATTTTTTTTCCAAGTCACTCAGTGGTAACACATTCTCTTAATGTATATATTTGGGTACCACAAGTATCTCTATCCAGTTTAGCAGGTTAGAGTACTCACTTGGCAAGTAGCCCATTCTAATTCGAATAGTTACAAGGATTTGTTGTGATAACATATCATATGGCAAAATCATTAGAGTTACCATCACAAATCAACATGCTATATGTATTCAACATAATATTACAGAGAAGAATTAAACACCCATATCTTCTTATCATACATCACATAATTATCCGGACTCGAGGTAACCTTCGGGCCATTCGGATCACACAACAACATATCTGGAGTATGCAGCTTTTTGAAAGTCTTAATCACGAGTATACCTTCATCCACATCTAGCCAAGAGCGTCCCATTTCCTGAATCCTAGAGTATGAGGAAGAACCCATTTGTTAAATCCTCACCTTCATCATCATCATTATTCCTTGTGTGTTCTTCCAACTTAAAGTAATCTAGCATTTTTACTTGTCTGTTCCACCAAACTAGGGGCAAAGGAGCTGTAATTATTGTTACTGATATTCTCTTATGAATATTCGCTTCTTAAGCTATATTGGATAACTTACTTTGTGTGGTTGATTTAATCGGATACATGTATTCTATAATAAAATTTTATTTAACTTGAAACGTATTTAATTCAACCCAAATAAAAGCCTAATTTAGTGGAACGAAATAATCATTCACCAATTCTTAGCTTTCTTTACCAGATTTTCACCAGAATTTATATCATAGTTTAAGTGATTTACAATCATCCATAACTGGTGCATAAACTCAAACTTTATTTTTATTCCTAAATTTTTATTATTTGCTAAGTCCCATTTTAATTTCCTCATGTTTGTTTTTTCTACGGGTTTTCCTTCCTTTGGCCTAGATTACAATTTATCTAAGGCCTATTTTATTTTATTTAATTGAGGTTGGGCCTCAACTTAGATGTTGGCCCAATTTAATTAAGCAATAGTTTACTAAGTTATAAATCCATTAACTTTGTCTCACTTTTTTTTCTAGTTGGCTCATTTATTTTTTCTAACTTAATTAAAGACTATGTTGGGTGATTTAGGGTTGGCCCTAATTTTACTCTAATAATATCCACTTCCAATTTTGGACTTAAGCCCACCACAAGGTCTCACTAGGTTAGAATTGCTAACCAGAATTCCTAATTTTAAAGATTTTGTTTGTTTTGTCTAACAACTAGGCCCACTTCAGTTTTTCTAAATCAGCCCAACTTAATGTCTAAGATTTTGGTTATCCATTTATAACCCAATACTGGTTTAGTTAATATTTTTCTAGCCCAATTTCCATCTTTTTGTTAAGCTGATTTATGCTGCCCAAACCAATTCCATTTTCCTCACTCTAAATTATTTTAAACCCAAATTAATGTTCTTTACTCCAACCCAAATTTCTAGCCTGATTATCCTAGTTCAGTTTTGATAAATTCCTAACCCATTAAACATTTGCTATATCTAGTGGGCTAATTTTAAGCCCAATTCTAAATTTGTCAATCTGATTTACTTGAACCCAAACCATCTTTAAGCCTAACTTATTTCTTCATTATGTTGATTTGGGCCCTGCTCAATTTCGGCCCAAATCAATTCCAGCCCAGATTAATTAACTTTTTTTTTACTAATCCTAACTTACTTGTTGACCATATTCTTAACTTAATTTTAACTGAATCCCAATTCGATTGACTTCATCCCTAATTTAAAGTATTTTTCTTCCAAATTACATTCTAACCCTGAATTTTTTTTTCGGAATCACTAAAATGCCCAACGACTTCTGAAAATAACTAATCACCAAACTTTCCAAAAATGCTATTTCAGCCCTATTTTTTTCCATAAATTCTATTTTGCCCCTAAGGTTTTTGAATTTTACATTCTCCCCCTCAATTTATCAATTTTCCCCTAAATTAATCAGAAACCATAATTTTCTAATTGTTAGAAACCCTAAGGGCATCCACAATGGTTTTAAGTTTCTTAACACATCCCTAGGTGCCATGTCATCTAAAAATTACTCCCTCCGTTCAACAATATCTGTCATTTTAGAAACTTGCACACTTATTAAGAAAAGTAGGACAATGACGCATGTGCCCTACTTTTTACTTTTCCATTTAGCTAATAATTACTTTTATATTGAATAGTAGGGGTAAAAGTGGAAGGGAGTGTGTCAAAAAGCTAAAATGACAGATATTTTTGAACAAAGTCACCCTCTAAAACGACAGATATTAATGAACGGAGGGAGTATATTTTATTACTTAAGAAACTATATTCACTACAATAACAAAGTTTCTTAATCTTCTCTCTCTTAATGAACAACCAATAAACTATCACTATTTAGATGTGAGATAAAATAAAAGAGAGAGATACACATAGGTAGGTCTAATGTGTCATAAAAAGTGGGGTTCTTATTTAAGAACCTTGGAGAGAGAAAATGGGTGGAATCCACACCATTGTAGAACATTTCACATATGTAACCGTGTCAAGAATCACTATTGTGGATGCCCTAATTACTAACTTGGAAACCTAAATTTGAAAATCGAAACCCTATTTCATAAATTTAGAACCTGGTTCCCAATTAAGCCTTCTAATAACCACAGTTCTAACACAAATATTTACTTAATAAAGATTCAATCACTAATTTGATTTAGGGTTCCTAATTGACAGACAGACATAAACTAAAACCACAATGAAAATGTTCATGTACAAAGAAATTTTGCAAATCCACACTGGATTTGACAGTTCACAGTTCGCACAAAAACTAGCCAAATTCTACAGAAGTTTTTATCACAAAATCGGGCTTACAAAGTGCCGAACATACAGAGGAATGGAGAATAGATTTTTCCTAGTTTTGCTCTCTGATTCTAAGTAAAATCGGACATAAATTTAAGCTAGGAAGTTTAAACTTCCTTACCTTCACCAACGCTCACCAAACGGGGCTTTATCTCCCGATTTTGTCTCGTTCGATTCCGCCCTCACCCAGATCTAGAGTTTTGCTCCCCGTTTTTCAGTTATACAGAGACAAGGAGGAAAGTAAGTGGAAGCTTGAAAAAAAAATCGCGACCGAAAATAGACTCAATTGGAGACTCTTACCATTTCCATTCTTCCTTGCAAGCTTAATCCCGGAATATAGGTCGATTCGAACCAGAAAATGGAGAAGAAGAAAATAAGAAGGTAAACCGAGATATAGATGGAGAAAATCAGCACCGTTCGAAGACAGAGGGGAGGAAGAGGGCGCTGGTTCAGTTCGGGATTAGAGGAAGAAATTGGGAGATTCCCTTAACTTGCAAGAGAACTAGAAGCTTAGAGGAGAAGATGAGAGAAAACTTAGGGAAGAAGAGAGAAATTATACAGGAGAAGAGAGGGGTTAGGCGGCGGCGATTTTCAGAAGGAAGAAGAAGAGAATTAGTGTAGAAGATTAGGGATTAGAGGATAAGTTAGGGTTGGAGAATTACCGTGAGTGAAAACAAAAGTCATTTTGGGCTGGTCGGCCCACATATATATTTTTTTGTTTTATTTTGTTTCTGAATCAGCCTAATAGTCCAACGAGAGGAAATTTTTGTCCGATTGACTTATTTGTCAGTTTCCCAACCGTCAATTAATTTCGTAAATGCTCTGGCTTGCCATTCAATCCCAAAATGTATATATTAATTTATAACATTATTTCATATCTTATTATTTATGATAGATCATACAACACTTACTATTTAATTTGCTCCTTAGTAACGTTAATTAATTCATTATTTCATGTAATGTAATTTAGGTTATACGACTTAACATTTATTTATTCTCCTTCTATTAAACCTATCGGTGAATAATCATTATTCACCTAATTAGGAGTGTTGTACATTTTAATTAATTATTTAATTTCATCTCTAATTATATTCTTTTATTTCGTTATTTATGTGAGGTTTATTAACCTCTCTAAATCTTACGTTCGTTTATAATATTAATCCCTGAAGTGTATGAATTACACAATTCATCTCAGTTACACTTTTAAACTTAATTAATTATTTTAACTTAATTAATTTTTGTAATTAAGTTTTATTTACTTAATTAGTCTTGGGGATATTTAACTCTCTCTCATCTTTTGAGTTGAAGTTAGGTGGAGTGTAAAGTGAGGAAGTGGGTCTCATTTTTCTCGTTTTGAAACAACAGCTCTAGGCAATTTTCTGTTCGGACCAACCCATGTGGATCGGTCCCGGGGGTAGGTCACCCTCAGAAGAAGCCAGGCACACGCTCAACTTAACTCCGACCGACCCACGTGGGTCGGTCACCTTAGGTCGGTCCATTCCAAAAGGTCGAGGAAGACTTTGATCGACCCAGGTGGGTCGGTCCTTCTGGGTCGGTCTGTTTCAGAAGCTTTGGGACAAGCACGACCAACCCACTTGGGTCGGTCGCCTCTTGAAGGGCTTTTTTCCACTAAAAATTTCCGGAATTGCTCTGTCATTCTTGATCTACTTCCCACAATGTTGAATCTTGGCCAAACCATCTCTTTAGCCTAAAAAATGCTCAAATAAGCTTTTACCTAAATTATAACCAAAATTGTATAAGTTCACCTGTAATAACGAAATGCACTATAAAGTGATGAAATAGGTCAAAGGTTGCATGAAATGGTGAATAAATATCTTATAATTACATTATTTCACCACTTATCAACTCCCCCTCACTTAACTATTTTCTTGTCTTCAAGAAAAACTAGGAACCACATTAAGGAGGAATATTTAAAGTAAGCAAGTGTTCAAATGAATTCTTGGACAATAGTGCAAAAAGGTGGAAAAATGAAATACCCCAGACCTTGATATGTTGTTTAAATATTAAAATATGGTATATTAAGGCTAAAAAGTGCCTTAGAAACATTAGTGAACAATTTAAACCATAAAAAACACAATAAAGTACCATAAAGGCAATTAGAGCAAAAACATGCTCTAAGCTTGGGATAACCTTGGTTAAGACTCAAAGAGCTTACCAAGACTTTATTTAAATGCTAATGGACATGTTTAAACCAATATCTAAAGAAAACCAAGCTCAAAAACAAGTTAAAACACAAAATTTGCTTTAAGGAGTCTTAAAGCACATTTTTGAAAAATTGTCGTGGAAATGGGTTTTGAGTGGCTAAATGCCCATCATTACTCTTTAATCAACATTTTTAATACTTAGTATCACATTAGGAAGTCTAAATCAATGGGAAATCAAAAATTTCACAATTATATGCACTAATTAGTGAATAGTGCTCAAATAGTGCTAGTTTAAGACATAAGTCAACTTAGTTAATTAAATGGTCAACATAAGCCATAAAATATCCCATTAATCAAAGAGGGGGCCGGTTTTTAGGTGTGAGTCATCACACTTGGCTAGTTTTATTAAGGAAGGAAAGATGACTATAGAAAGAAACTATTTACTTTATAAGTAAATATCTTGCAAAAGTGAAACATCTCACCACATTCTCTTCTTTCCCTCCATCCTCCACCGTTTTATTCATTCTCTCCCAACTCCAAACCGGTTATGCTACTGCACCTCTACCATTCTTCATCTTCTTTTGCTTGTAATTCCTAGCTCAATGCTCCAAATTCAATTTCAAGACCACCATTCTTCTAGTTAGACCAAGCTCTACAATCTTGTCTTTCCAAATATTCAAGAGCTCCATTTTGGTGCCATGGAGAGTCACCATTGAAGGAGCAAGAACTCATCTTTTCACACCTTGTTATTCTCCTTTGCTTCAAGGTAAGGAAAACCAACGAAAAATTACATTTCCTCTCATTTTTTTGTTTATGACCGCGAATCACCTCTTGATGGTGCTCTCTTTTGATCTTTTCTTAGCTTGATTCAAACTTCAAAAGACTAGGAGGAGTCCTCTCTTGCTACTTAATCCAACTCTCATTCAATTCCAAGCTAAACTTCCATTTTAGTGTTTAAAACACTTATGTAAGTCTAGGGTTTATATGTGTTTAAGTATGAATCTTAAAGCTCAGTACCCTTATATGTGTGTATGGTTAGAAGATAGACAAGTGATCAAGTTCCTTGCTGATTTTCAATCCAAGAAAACAAGAAAAGAAATCTTGAAGAAAAGAGGTAAATAACCTAACCTAATGTAGTGTTTGTGTCTTAGGAAATTGAGCTTTAAAATGCTTAATAAACTACCTAAGGAGCCAATGGGAAATGAGTTAGAAAACTATCCTCAAGGAGGTTATTAAGGGCATATGTGATGTTTTGTGTATTTGCAGGTCAAAGGCATTTAATATGTGGAAATTCAGTGTTTAAGATTAATGTTATTTAAGGGCCTAAGAGCCATGTTATTTAAGGGCCTAAGTGCCAAGCAATTTAAGTTTATGCACTGAAATACCCCAAAACCTGATATGTTGTTTAAATATTAAACTATGGTATGTAAAGGCTAAAAAGTGCCTTAGAAACATCAGTGAACAATTTAAACCATAGTAAATGCAATAAAGCACTAAGATACAGTTTGAGCAAAAACATGCTCTAAGCTACGAGTGAACTTGGTTAGGACCCAAAGAGCCTACCAAGACTTAATAATATTCAATTATGATTTAATAAGGCTAATTAAGTCCTTAGGAAACTTTGGTAGACAGTTAAACCAAACAAAACACAATAAATACCTTAAGGTCAATATGGGCTAAAAAGTGCTCTAAGCTTGGGATAAATTTGTATAAGACCTAATGGTCATACCTATATCTTATAAATATGTTAATGAACATATTAATCAATTACCAAAGAAAACCAAGCTTGAAAACAAGTTAAGACACAAAAAGTGCTTTAAGGAGTCTTAAAGCACATTTTTGAAAAATTGTCTTGTAAATGAGTTTTGAATGGCTAGATGTCCATCATTACTCTTTAATTAACATGTGTACTATATAGTATCACATTTGGAAGTCTATATCAATGGGAAATCAAAAATTTCACTTCTATGTGCTTTGTTTTTATGAATAGTGATTTTAATAAGCTAGTTTGTAACATATGTTACCATAAGTAATTAAATTGACAAATAAAGACTAAAATACCCTTATGTAATAAAAGGGGCCGGTTTTCTAAGTGTGGTGACTCACCACTCTCTTGTTACTATGAAAAGTAAATAAAGATGACTAATAAATGTACTATTTGCTTTATAAGCACAAATATCTTCTAAAAAGCAAGTTTATCTCATTCTCTCATTTCCTTCTCATTTCACACGGTTCCAAGTCTTCTTCTACCTCCCTTCTTGCTGTTCTCTCACGGTAATACTCACCACCACCATTAAACTCTAGCTTTGACCTCTTGTAAATCCAAGCTCACTTAACCAATAAAAAACAAACACCACCAATCTCTTCCTCTCATCAAGCTCTTCATTTCTATCTTCTTAAAATTCCAAGACCACCATTTCGGTGCCATGGAGTTCCACCATTGAAGGAGCTTGAGCTTGTATTTTCTACATATTATTACTCTCCTTTGCTCCTAGGTAAGGAATCTCAAAGAAAAATCAAGTTTCTTCCATGTTTTTACCTTGACCGAAAATGCACATTGTGGTGCTCTATGTGTGACTTTGTTCTAGCTTCATTCCAACCTTTCATGGACTAGGTGGAGTCCTCTCTTGATAGATATTCCAATTCCCTTCAAAGATCAAGGTAAAACAACTACATTAATGTTTTTGAAACAATGTAAACCTAGGGTTACAATGAGATGAAGCTTAAAGCTTGTATACTCATTTCAATGTTTGTATATTGTGTAGTAGTTGACAAGGAATCAAATACCTTACCGGTTTTATAAGGAAACAAGAAAGAAGTTTGTGTGGAAAAGAGGTAAATATACTAACCTAATGTGGTTTAATGCCTTAGGAGAAATGAGCTTATAATGCTTGTTAAAACTACCTAAAGAGCAAATGGTGAATGACTTAGTAAAGTGTTCTCAAGGAGACTAGTAAAAGAATATATGTATTGTTGGGTGTATTTGCAGGTCAAAGGCATTATTTATGTGGGAAATTCAGTGTTTAAGGTTTATGCAATTTAAGGGCCTAAGAGCCACGTTATTTAAGGGCCTAAGTGCCAAGCAATTAAGTTTATGCACTATATTGTGATGTAGTGTAAACTTGGTGAAGTTTTGTGTGTGAGAAAGTTCTTGATGGATTTTAGGTGTTCTTGAATGAAATAAGGTAAAAACCTAAGTGTTTGGATGTGAGAATATACAAGAGAAGTTATGGCAAAATTTGGAAAATGTATAAGGAGTTCAAGATGTTTTAAAGGAATTTGATGAACTAGGAAGTGTTCTAGAGTGTAATAAGGATTTAGGCATGATCTTGAGGTTTTAGTATGTACCAAAGTCATTTTGGACTTAGGTAAAGACTTAGGCAAACTTTGGTAAATTGAGGAGAAAGTGTAAGCTTGGAAAAAGGAATTGTAAGAATGACATAAGGAGTTTTGATTTGTAAGAAAGGATGTTTGGATGATGATGTTTTTGTGGAAGATATGTCTTGGTATAATGGTTAGAATAGGCATGAGACACCACTTAGGAACCTAGGGAGAAAATACTATAAGTGTTGGAGGCTTTGGAGGAATTTGGCTAAGTGTTTAAAGGCTTGGAAATTGAGCATTTTGCCTTGTCCGAACTTCCGTCCGGACATGGAAGTTCGGACAGGCTCTGTTGGGTAAGAATTTTGCACACTCGAACTGTGTCCGAACTTGGGAAGTCTGGACACATGTTCAGACGCATGGATGTCCGCATTAAGAGATTCTCGACTCACGTCCGAACTTCCAAAGTCCGGACACAAGTTCGGACGTGTGTCTGTTTTCAGTTCAAAGTCACGGCTTGCGTCCGAACTTGGAGGTTCGGACACAAGTTCGGACAGGCCACTGTATGGACCAAAATTGTTGTTTTAAGGTATGGTATGGAAATGATGTGTAATGATGGGGATTGATGGTTAATGATGTCATGAGGTTGTTAAGGACATGTTAAGTGAGTTATAATGATGATTGAGTGGGTGAAAGGTTGTGTTACAATGTGAAAGTAAAAGAAGATAAATGTGAAGTTATTTAATTAATTTATGGGTTAATCATGGTTATTCGATATTACACAAACATGTTACCCCAATGTTAATGAAAACAACTTGAATGTTACCAGTTGTTCGAGAATTGTTCGAGGAACGTAAATGGACATGATAGAGTGGACTCCGGTGACAGGTATGGTTTTCTTGCAACCTGTGTCCTACCGGATTACACCGGCTTGTATGCCAATGTGTTTTTCTGTGTGTTTGCCACATTGTAAGATAAAACATGTAATGAGTTTACAGTAATTCATTTATGTGGCGTGTTCAACTCCGATACCATTTAACCTCGGAAGTGTTAACCTTAGTTAACTGAGTCCAGGATCACATGAGAGTTCGGTATTCGGCGGAGTAAACGACCCGAACCATGGGACGTACTAACCACGGCTATGCGTGTGTTAATTGTTAATTGTGATATGGTATGTGAATGTAGGGATCTCCCTTGTGTGTTTAACCCAGTTGTAATACTGTAAGGTGTGTAGTTATGATTGACTCCATAGTGGGGTTCTAACTAATATCTAAAGTAAGTATGTACTAACAGTGGTGAGGAATCCGGTTTGGCCGGTCGCGCGTTGTTTGGGAGAGGGTATCCTTCTTAGCCTTACCCTTCTCTTTGTTATGGTTGTTTCCCTCACGGGTTATGATCTCCCATTAGCTTATTCCAAAGCTTAGCTATTCTGACTTATGATCGGTTTAGGGGGAACATGTGTTTGTGTGGTGTGTTCGGGCCTCCAAACCCGTACCATCTTAACTTAAGTTACTCGTCCGACTATTAGGACGGTAATGAGTGTTGTTGTATAACGAGCTTACCATGAGGGTGACACCATTCTCTAGGCTCACCAGTGAATTAACTATGTTTGGGTCGGTTCCTAAGAGGACCGTTCCCGTTATGTTATGTGATGTTGTTGTAATGTAATTCCTATTGCGATGTTATCATGTGCATGTCGATACGTGAAAGTGTTGTTATGTTTTGTTATGTGAGGAATGTTATATGTTGTAAGATATGGAGTGTGTGGATCATGGAAATGAATCCCAGTTTGTGATAAGAGGCGTTTAAGGATAACCCGATTTAAGGGTAAGTGTCGTCTATTAAGGAAGTAGCTCCATTAGAGGAGGAACACTCTAGGGATAATGAATACCATGAGTGACTTATCAAGTAAGGATGTGTTATCCGTTTGTTGAGCCCATTGAGGCAAAATGTTATGTGTGTTGTGTGTTTACAGTTGCATGCATGATTTAAATATAATCAATCGCATGCTAAGACGACAATTAGTTGTGCGTGGCCCGGTAGCATGTGGGCTGCGGGATTACCATACCAGCAAAGGTGCTGAGCCCCTTGGGGGCCACCCTTTCTCTTCTTTTCCTATTTCAGGTACAAAGAGCAGGAAGCCGTTCGAGAGTAGGACGGGGTAGTCGTTGTACATGGGTAATCTTTTAAGTTGTACATGTACAGTAGGTGTAGTAAGACCGATATTGTTATCGGCATCAGTTTGTGAATACTCGGTACAGTTGAAAGGTGTATGTGTTGTTGTTGTTAATGGAAAGGGATAGTAATGTGTAGTCGCTCGGGAATTTAGCCCATCAGACCGGTACAATGTATATGTATTAGCCTTGTTAGCCACGTGGGTGGTTAACGGCGTGTAACACCAAGAAGTTAAGTAATGTGTTGAAGTTTGTTTTCCGCTGCAGTTTGTTGTTAAGTGTGTTTGTTGTGGATGGGGTGTGGTTACATGCACTATATTGTGATGTAGTGTAGTTAATGGGTGTAGTTGTGTGTAAAGAACATTCTTGGTGAAGAAGAATGTCTTTGATTGTTTAAAGGTGAAAAGCTATGTGTTTTGGTGTAAGAAAGTGTTAGTGAAACTATGTCAAAATTTAGTGAGTAAATAAGAAGTTCTAGGTGTTTAAATGAAGTTTGGTGACCTAGGTTGTACTAGGATTGTTAAGAGATGTTTAGGTGAAAGAAAGGGGAATTAAGATGTTCTTATGTGTTAGAATGACTTAGGCATTGTTCATGGAAGTTTAGAGACCAAGGAGTGAGCCAAGGAGGATAATAATGCTAAATGGTGCTTGAGAATGAGTAAAATGGTTGTGGAGAACACTTTGGTTAGTTGTTGTGTAGGCATAAACTACCACCTAGAAACTTAAGAAAAATGTTATAAGTGTTAGGAATTTTGTAGGAATTTGAGTAAGTGTTGAGGAGTTTAGGAGTGAGCTAGATAGTGAGTTTGGTGGATGATTTATGTAGGTTTAAGAGTGCCTAATGATGTTAGAACCTATTAGGAAACTTGGAGGGAAGTTTGGAGGAAGTTTGACAAATTTTGGGAAAGTTCTGTAGTCGATCGACCCAGAGGACCGACCCTGGCTGGGTCAGTCGGACTGTAATAAAGCAACGGGTAAGGTTCTGGAATGGACCGACCCAAGGGGTTGGGTCGGTCGGTCTGGTAAAAGACAGTGAACCAGAATGTTTCTAGAACGGACCGACCCAGGGGGTTGGGTCAGTCGGAAGGTCGGTCGGCCCATACTGATAAAAAAAATAGAAAAGAAATGTAGCTTGTGTGGTAAACCCTAGTGGGTATAATGAGGATAATCAAGTGTAAGTTTAAGTATAAAAACATGCCATGTAAGTATGTAAAACACTTAGTAAATTGAAAGTTAAATAAGGTAATTAACCGACATTATTAATTATGTATAGGAGTTGCATTCGGTGGAACTCAAACGCAGCAGGGACCAAGGTATGGTTTTCTTTCAGTGTGTTTGCTACCGGTTTACACCGGCTTGTGTGTTTGTCGATTTTCTGAATGTTTATGACATTGTAAGACTTAAATCATGAAATGAGTTTACAGTCATTGTTGTGTGTACTGGTACCGTTAACCTCAAATACGTGCTAACCCGTTAGTTAACCAAACTAGGATACGTAAGAGAGCGGTACACGGTTTAACGTTTCAACTTAAGGAACGTTCTAACTACGGCTATGTATGAGTAGTTGTGGTTGGTGTTATTAAAGTGTATCCCATCTCCCTTGTGTGCCTAACTGGGCCTAAACACTTACTTGTGATCTATTGTGTTAAGTTCCAACAATGGGACTACTAACAAGAGTATAACCGGGGGTGAGGAATCTAGTCGTTCCGGTCACGCGTGTATGTACGAGAGTCGATATCTGAATCAGATTCGCCTCTTTTTATTATGGTTGTTCTCCTCTTGGATTACAATCACCCATAAGTTTAACCAAGGCTTACCTATCTGACTATTGATCGGACTAGGGGGATTATATGTACGGTGTGCTTGGATCACTATATCCGACACATCTTTGGGTTAAGTTAATCGTTCAACAAACAGAACGGTAACGAGTTATGTAACAAGCTTAACATGAGAGTGAAATCATTCTCTAGGCTTACCAAGTTGACTAACTAATGTTGGTTCGTTTCCTAAAGTGAAATGTTCTTGTTATGCTATGTGTTGTTGTTGATATGCAATGTTTATTGCTACGCTTAAGTATGATGTTTGTTAAATCAATGCCATGTTATCATGACAATTAGTTGCGTGTATCCCGGTAGCCGACGGGCTGCACGTTAATCATACCAGCCATGGGTTGCTGAGCCCCTTTGAGGCACCATATTTCATTTTGCAGGATGAGGATCGAGGAAGCGGAGTGGCTTTAGACCCTAGGTGTAGTGAAATACTTTTGTTAGTTTTTGGATGTTGGACCCGAGATGCGCCTGTGCTCCCGTGGTGATATATTTTGGTAGTACCGGATTTACAGTGATGGTTTGTGTTAGGGGTGATCATTTGGATAATTCGGTTAACCGAAATCCAAATTGTAAAAAATAAATTGGATTTCGGTTAAAAACTGAATTATCCAAATTAAGACCAAAACCGAATTAACCATTATCCAAATTATCCGAAATCCAAATTTTTTTAAAAGTGAAATCCGAAATCCAAACTGAAATCCAAATTTTAGCTAGTTTGGATTTCAACTTACCAAAATTTAGGGTTTGTATTTGACTATTTGTCACTAAAGACTAGAATTAGAAAATAGAATATTTTTGTAAAGAAAATTTGGATAATTCGGTTAACCGAATTAGACAAAGTCAAAACCAAATCCAAACCAAATTATAATTAGGTTAATTCAGTTAACCGAAATTATCAATTCGGTTAGAAAATTCGGTTAAAAATCCAAAAAATAAAATCAATTAATTCAGTTTTTGGATAAATCCAAAATATCCAAACTGAATGCTCACCCCTAGTTTGTGTATGTACACTCGGTATTGTGGTTTAAATGTATGTAGATGTTAGAAACTAATGCTCGGGAGTCCGTGTCCATCAGACCGATACATATGTACGTATTCAACCTTGTTAGCCACGTGGGTGGCTAACGACGTGTAACACCGACCCGTTTTAGTTAATGTTTACATTGCGAATTTCAGCTGCAGTTATCGTTTATTGTTGAGTTTATAGTTGGGGTGTTACAAAAAACTCATGAGGAGTGCACACCAACCTACCATGGTGACATTGGTGTGCTTCGGGCAAATAAAAAGATTGACTTTCGAGTTATAATCTAGAGTGCTTTAAAGTTCTTAAAGATTATGGAACTTGGGATCTTTTACCGTGGCCAACTTCGTTGATGAAGATGCCATTGATGAGGTCACGCTGAGAGTAGCCCAACGCCAGGTCTGGGTTAGTGGTGGTCCTCTTAGCATTTTGGCATGGTCGATTGTTCATTTTTCTGAAACGGAAAAGTAACACAAAAGAAACACAAAAAAAAGAAAACGACAAATAGAGAAAGTTAAATATAGATAATAGAGGAGGATGCAATAAGTGCTTAGGCAAAAATTATCAAAAAGAGCAATGGAGAGAAAAGGACGACACATTTCTATGAAAAATTTGGTATAGTCTCTCCCGTTTCTTTCTTTCTTGGTTCTAAGAACCTCCACAATTACACCATAAATGTTGTCATTCAGTTATTCCAGCACACCAATAACCATTTCACCCCATAAGTTTTAGGCTCACCAAGCATATAAACAATTTACCAAGTTTCCACATTTTAGGCCACCACACATTTCAACCACATTAGTGAACTAACTTAGGCAATTCAGGCTCAATTGTGCTCACTAATCATCTAGCAACACCCACGATTCAATAGCATGAATTTAAACATAATTGAATTATGTTAAACAAAGTATTATTCAATTTAAGGCCTTAGTCACAAAATTATGCTAAATACCACAAAATTCCCACTTTTTTCTCCACGATTTCCATACAAACCCTAGAATCAACATTCATAAGTACTCCAATTTTGCAAAATTTACAAATTTCAGCCTAAGGCCCTGTTTGGTTTGCACTTAATTTAGTCAAAGTGTAACTTTTACAAAACTCCACCAAATGACAAAGTAGTAGTAGAATAGCATACCTTGATGTTGGATGAAGAACTGAAGCAAAAATTTAAGGATTTGGGTGAAGAATCAGAGAAATTTGGATTTGCAGGGAAATGGGATTTTAGGGATTTGAGTGGGTTTTGAGGGTTATTGGTGGCTGCTGGTGTTGGCGTTGGTGTCGGTAGTAGGCGTTGTCGGTCGGCGGCGGAGACGGAGGCGCGGCGGTCATCGGAGCTTGGCTGAATTGCGTAGGCGCGAAGAAGAGAATGGGGGGCGCTGGTGAGGTTTCTGGGCAGGCTTTGGTCGAGGTGGTAGGGGAGAAAGAAGAAGAAGAAAAATAGAATAGGAGAAAAGAGAAAAGCACATCATTTTTTGCCTTTTATTTCAAAAATTTTGTCCCGACCAACCCACTTGAGTCGCCCCATGGGTCGGTCGGTTCTAGTATGTCCAAAATTCCAAAAATTCATCCTGCCCGACCCACCTGGGTCGGTCAATTCTAGTAGGGTCAAAATCAGCTTGTGGGTCGGTCCAATGGGTCGATCGATTCCATTAGGTTTTGACTGACCCACCTGGGTCGGTCTATGGGTTAGTTGACCGAATTCTCTCCTTATCAATTTTTTTCCTTCACCAAAACACTTATTGATACCCCACAAACAGAAAAACACCACAAAAAGACAGAAACAAGCATAATAAGAACTCAGAACAAGCAAAAATAAATAACATAACTACAATACTAAAATGAGAAGAGCAAAGGGTATTAAACTAAATCTCCATGATAAGAACTTTTTAATTATTAGATGATGATAATTTAAGATGTTTAACATATTTTATAATAAATGATTTTGGGAAAATCACACGAGATACCCCAGTTTTCTTTCGTAATTCATAATATACCCCTGTGGTTTTAGTAATTCAACTTTAAACATGCTTAAATGTTGTCCAAAATTGATGAAACTTTACATGGACATTGTTAAAGTGTTATATTTGGTCCAATATCAAATTTGAAGTTTTTTAGGCTCACATGTGACCTGTGGGACCCAATGAACAGTCATATATTCCTAAGAAAAAGTAAATCTCCATGATAAGAACTTTTTAATTGTGTAGAAATTAATAAAGTAAAAATAATATTCCTTAGAAAAAGTAAAATTGAGTACTGATATAAGCATATCTAGTTCGTTGCCGGTACTTTTATAAATTCATTTTTTGTTGGTAACTTTTTTTTTTTTGAAAAATTGTTGGTAACTTTATAAATTCATTGTTCAATGAGAGAAAGAAGGAACCTTACAAATTTGTCTTATTGGGTAAATGTAGGAGGATTAGATAAAGACACCTGATTTGCCTTTACCATAAAGGCAATAATATAGGCCATCGATATGAAATTATATATGCCATAGGTATATATAATATTAGCCATGATTATACATAAATAACAACCATCATAAAAAAACTATCTTAAATATAAATAATTGTTAGTAATAAATTTAAGTGAATCTTAACGTTTATGAACAAAAATTTATCTATGGTGGTTTTTAGGGTGTGTGGTGTAGGAGAATCCTTTTTTAACTCGTTTTATATTTTATAATATCATCATTGACTCGACACATTTTAAAGGTTTGTGGTAACAACCTTAAACCCTTTACTACAAACCCTAAAATAGATTTTCATTGTTTTAGCTTTCCTATGGTGGTATTTAAGATCTATGCTGACTAACATGTTCGGGTATATGTATAACTAACAATCTTTTATTTATTAGTTTAAGCTTTTATATACAAAAAAATTGTTGCCATAGACAGTAAGTATGTAAGCCATGTATACATAAATATGTATGCCATAGCTAATTAAAATATTGGCCACAGTTGTATATCGTTAATATTCCATTGCTTATATAAAGGGTTTATGGTTTAGGGTCTTACAATGCTTGTATTACAAACCCTAAAAATGTTTTCGGTATTTTTAACTGATCATATAGTGGTTTTTATGGTTTGTGGTATAGGGTAATGTTGTGTAAAGTAATCTTAAAAATATCATTTTTAAGGCTGGCTACTGAGCCTATAGCTTGTATTATGGTTGCGTTCGGGTGCACACTTTATGTGCATTTTTTGACAGCATAAATGTACAGCATATGCTGTTTTGGACTCCTTTATTTGTTTTTGTTGTTCGCCTAAAACAGCATAAATGTCAGCATAAATGACAGCATAAATGACAGCATAAATGTCAGCATAAATGCCCGCAGCAAATGCTACTTTTTCATTTTCGTGCTTTTAATTCCGTTTCTTTACTCACTTCATAATGCAATTACTGTGACTATTGATTTAATTTTTTTTTACAAGTTACTTTATTTATTACAAATTACATAATGCTTTAAATAATTTATAAAAAATAGTACTACATCTTTAGCCAAATTTACAAAAAATCACATTTATAATACAAATCTATAATATATTATTGTAATACCACATAGATTAATAAAATTAAAAAAACAAATAAAATACACACTTGTTGATATATAAATTAAAATATTAAAATAGTATATAGAAATATGAATGCATATAAATTTATTAACATACAAAGTTACAAAAATATTATATATTATTAAAAGTTATAATTTCACTAAATAAATTCACATAACATTATCAAAAAATTTGAAACGTTTTTTCTCTTTTTTACGCTTTTATATTTGTAAGAATTATAAAATTTAGATAATAAAAATATATTGTTTAGGAGTTACAATTTTTGCTAAAATAATAGAAATAAAAATTTATTGTTTGTGAATTTTTTTATTTTTTTACTAACAAAATAAAGTTACGTAGTGTAATATAATAAATTATAATTGTAATACGAAAACGGTAAATGCACTACATATAACTAACTCAACCAAACATGCTGCATATATGCTGCACTGCCAAACAACAATTTTCAAAACAGCTGCATTTATGCCAGCACATTCCTGCCAGCAAATATGCTGCATTTATGCCAGCGCATTCCTGCTGTCAAATATGCTGCATTTATACTGCCAAAACAGCCATGCCGAACAGAGCCTATGTCTCCAACAGTCTATGAGTGCATTTAGTAATTTTATAACTACAAATAACAATTTCCTTAAAATATTATTATTAATTATCTGTGACTATCATTTTTTATATATATGACCAATATTATCCTATAAAAATGTTATAGCTGACATTAATGTCTTTATGGAAAGATAATTTAATTAGCTTTTAGCATAACCATGCGCGTTGGACCTGAGTTTCACTCTTACGGCACCTGCAACATGTCAGCTTCCGATATATCAATGATTCTATTCTAGAAAGAAGGACATTCGGTACTCCCTCCCACATTACGGTTAACGAAGATAGGTGGGTAGCTGAAATTTTCAAGGTCAGTTTCAGTGGTTGTTCCAAGTAAGTTTTGATGAAATGGGGATGACATTGTGATTTTAGAACGTTGCTACGGTGACGCGATACTTGGCATTGTTTTTTGTGATTCCTGCAATTTACATTTCGAACGAGGAATTAGGGCTCACGGTTTTGAGATTTATGTTCAGGCATACGAAATTAGGGTTTCTTCCTACTGGGCATCTCTCTGGCGTACTTCGATATATTTTTGCGTCTCACTCCAGTCTGAATTGGGGGATCGTTGTTGGTTGTTCTAAACTACTCGTCGAGTAGAAATGCGCTCCTCGTTTTTTTACCCTGTGCACTTTTACTGTGCTTTTGCAGCACTTTACAAATTTGACATTGGATGGATTCCTTCAGAACAATACTCACTCTGTCAAAAATTGAACCTGAACTTGCATCTCCTCCTTAATCAAGTGAGACATTCTAAGTGTGAATGTTTTCTTTTTGCTCCAAAGAGTAATACTGCAGAATGGGGAAAAAATGTTGATAATTACGTACAGGGCTACTAGTTGTTGAGGATGAGTTTTCTCTTTCGGAAGCATAATTAATTCCTTGATTGTTCCATGCAAACATTGATGGTATAATGCTTAATTTTATTCATTGTTTGCCAAATCAGTTTCTTCTGTCCAAGAACTGATTCTTTTGGATGTTGATGCAGAACTTCTTCCGGCTCTCTATATGAAGAAGGGGTAGCTGCTAGACTACTCACGAATACAACTTGGGCATAGCATGGCTTACTCCCACATCATAGATGTCATAGGTTGGATAGCACTGACAAATGTATAAAAGGTAAGTTTGAGCACCTTGGCAAATCATACCTTTCTCGGCCTTTTGGCTAAGATCAAGTGTAGTATCTGTTCTTATCAGTTTAATATCTGATACGTGGGCCATCGGCTCACATGATATTAAATTAATTTTTTAAAGGGGGAGTAGCCCGTTAGCAGTGGCTTGCCACTGTGGGTTGCTCATGCGTCGCCCTTGCGTTGCACTACTGCATGGGCCTGGCGCACCCCACCAAACCCTAGTTTCAATATTTTTGTATTCTATTTCCTAAAACAATCAGGTGGCACCAATAGTTAGGAACGTAAAGAACAAAATCCTCGTGTAGCAGATTTCAGTTATTATTTATATAATGTTGTGTCTTTACTGATCTTTTGCAACTGTTGCTGCCACACTTATAAAAATATTGACACTCGATTGATCAAGAATGGACTAGGCTTCAGGTTTCAGTTTATGGAATTGACTAGTTGGCAGTGAGTCATGTCTAAACATGTTGCTGTGTGTCTATACTTGTACAAAAATTGACTCTTGCTCCTGTTACCTATTGGCTGTGAGTCATGTCTAAACATGTTGCTGTGTACTTCCTGAACATGCACTTCTCTCCAGGTTCACACACCCGCCTCTACTCATTTCAGTTCCGAGATTCTCATTGTGAATATGTAAGTTTTGATCCAAAGTGTAAATCAAAGTGCAATATTGTAGTTGAGGATGACCTGTTGTCTTTCAATCTAGAGATGGAAATAAATGGTAGAAAACTGTTTATTTTTTCATATATTGGTGCAATTGCGTCTATAGCTCCTTTTTTTGTTTATGCATCTCCAGTTCCTTCGGCATGAGATTGAATGTTAATTAACTAGAGTAAATGCTAATGGGAAAGTTTCTTTGATTAATGGAGGTAGGGGTCATCTTTTTGTAATGATGTTAGCTAGTTCGTAGAAAGATTTGCTTTCTACTGTTTAGAAGCATATGCTGTATGGTGAATGATCTTTTCTCATAAAATAGTTACTGTATAATTTATTCCAGCTAAGGATTGATGGTACTGCAGTAATGCTTAAAGTAGAGTTGTTTGGTGTGTTTAGAAAGAAAACAAGAAGAATGAAATACTTTTTGAGTCAGAAAAAAAAACTGAGGAGTCCTTTTAAGGTTTCACCTTCTCAGGTATGTATAGATGTGGAAATCATAATCTTACTGCTGCTTGCGTATTTGAGTTCATGAAAGACATTTTGATGAAACTAGATTTGGTTTCAATTTATGGTAATATTGTACTAGATTGCTCCACACATGTCCCTTCTTATTGCTCCTTTGCTCCCCACATGTCATAATCGAAGAGATTGTTACCGGAGTCCCAGCCACAGCACAAGATTGTCCATCTGGTGCAGCGGAATTGATAGAGTTTGTACTCTGGGTCAGAGGTTTCAACTTCTCAGGTATGTACATGTAGAACTAGATGTGGTATTAAATCTGCGGATTGAAGTTCATGGATGTTTGTTTGTTATATGCTAGTGGCTACCCTCATCCTTGTTAATAAACCAAAAAACCACAACCAACCTATCTACCCTATGCAACGAACTTCCCGCAAAAGCTTGCGTGTGTTTAGTAGACTAAGAGAGCAATTATCATCAAGCTTGATTGTCCCCGGAAGCCCCAAAAGCTTCTCTCAAACACCTACAACACCTGCATAAGACAGCCAACCACTAGCTCTAGATGCCATAATAATGTAAGGAAACTGCATATCTTCATCGACAAAATGAGTTCAACTCACCAACATCATAAAGATACCAAGTGACACTAGAAGAAGCCAGCCGAAATTTACAGTAGGAAGGACCACAAAATGATGATGAACTCATCTCCCAAACTGACACATTGCAGAACTGAGAGTTCCAAAAAGAACTAGCTACATGAGCTGTGTCCAAACTCATGCAGCTAGCGAGACCTGTTCTCATCCCCCATGGCGACCCTAAGTTAAACCCAGGCCCTTCCCTTCTGTTAATCACCGGTACCATCTTGAAACTAATCCAAATTCGAGCTAATCATGCTGCTGCTGCCCCTTCATTTTCTAGTTTGTTTTAGTTTGACTAATGTGAGTGACATCTTTCCTTGGTTCCTGCAGAAGTCTTTCTCTTTCCCGGGGTTATTAGCTTTATCATTGGCTACCTAAGTTCAGATAATCCAGATTAGTTATTTTCATTATCAATAATATCTCATGGGAACCTGTAAACCATGTACAACCTAATTGCCTTCAAAATGTTGACTTCTTGTTCATTCACTGCATGTTTCTAGCTCTAGCTAACTCCGAAGTCTTTATTTTGAATCTATATGATTCTTTATACCAGTTTTTCATAGTTGCAAGCTCTTGCATTCTTCATATCAAGTCCGTAAGTGAATCTAAGAGCCTTTGAAATTTGGTTTGCCATTTCTATTGAAACCAGTAGTAGTAGGGCTGTTTGTGCTGTACAGCATGACTTCTAGTTCTAGCTAACTCCAAATTCTTTGGTCTGAATCTATATGAATCTTATATTTCAGATTTTCATAGAGCTTTTGGAATTTGGTTTGCCATCTCTACTGAAACTAGCAGTAGTAGAGTTGTTTGTAGTGTACAGCTTGACTTCTAGTTGTAGCTGACTTCAAACCATTTTGGACTGAATGTGTATGAATCTTATATACCAATTTAGTAGTTGCTAGCTCTTGCATTCTCTATATCATATCCGTAAGTGAAACTAAGTGCATTTAGAATTTGGTTTGCAGTTCTATTGAAACCTGCAGCAGTAGTTTACTTTTTCTATCTCATCCATGATTGTGGATTGCTTGGCCTAGTGCCCTCATTAAAAAAAAAAAAGAAGCCTTGCAGTAGTAGTAGGGTGGTTTGTGGTAGGAGGGAAAAAAAAATGTAGAAAAAATGTTGGCAAGCAGAGAAAGGGAAAGTCTGTCAGCCAGCCAGGTTGGTCTTGTAAACCTCTACCGTCTGCATACAAAGTGTTGAATTCCTGCTGTCTAAATGTAAATATACGGGTTGTTCGGTGTGGTTTTGAGAAAAACCAGAAATGGTCATTAAAAAGAGTTGAGTCTGTCAGACAGCCATGTGACCATCTCAGGTCCAGAAGGAGCCAAGAACGATCCTCTACTGTGTTCAGAGGGGGAACCCAATGACACTGTTAATCACGCTTAGGTCACTTGACCATATCTCATCCACCAGACTGTGTTTCCTGTCTCCTTAGAACTTAAGGATACAGATGTACGAGCCTATAGAACAGATCCTGTTCAAGTAAGGTCGTGCCATGTAAACTTGCCTCAAGCAGTATTAAACTGCAATAGCAACTACTCCGGTTTCAATGTGGGAGGCAACTGCTAGATAAAAAAGACTTGACACACAGAAGTTGACTAGGAATTTCAAACCATATGTGCTCAGGACTGCAATGAAACTGCTGCCTGCTAGTCACTTACAGGGTTTGGCTATTCTGAAATTTGAACAAAAAGATTGTTACAGGAGTCCCAGTTCACAGCACAAGCTTGGTCCATCTGGTGCAGCGGAATTTACAGTTCATAGCAAAATGAATAGAGTTTGTACTCTGGTTCAGAGGTTTCACCTTCTCAGGTATGTACATGTAGAACTAGATCTAGTATTATGTCTGCAGATTGAAGTTGATGGATGTTTGTTTGTTATAGGTTAGTATAGAAAAACTGTGTTGTAGTAGTGTGGAAAACTGCTCTGTCTTGCAAGATTGGAGAGCAAAAAGGGGCTGTGCTGCAGATTCATGTACTTTAAAAAGTCTTACCGGTAAATGAAACCAGCTCTTTTCACCTTACTTTTGTTTGATTTCTGTGATTCTTTCTACAAGTGACTTCCATCTGAACCGCTTCTCACAAGTTTTTGGGTTGCTCACAGGTCCACAGAAAGTTGAGTTTCGCACTCCAAGGAAGAAAAGAAGAGGGAAAGGTCTAATTAACGCCTGGCTCGCTCTTTTACACCATGAAGGTTGAGACACTCGGCAAACCTGTAGCAGCCATCCTTCCTTGGTCATAAAACGTAGTGTTGTCTCACATTGGGATTTGGGAAAATGCACAGAGTCCTCTTGGCCACTTTCCTTAAAATCATGGAGCCGTGGGTAAGCTCAAAGCGAACTATTCTTTCGCCTTTTACTAAAGAATACCGTGTGCTTGCCACTTTAAAGCGGTATACGCCAATTTTTGGAAGGTTTTCCTGTAAAAGGATTACCCTCACTAATTATAGTTTATGATTTTTAGATCATAGTTAAATTCCATCATTCTATTCTATACTTGAGTTAAGATTATGTGCCCGTAAGCTGTTATGCAACCGTTTAATTGGTGTAATTCGGGAACCACTTCTTCGTTAAGTGAAACGAAGAGGGTCATCTTATCAATGGCCGCACCATGTCACTTCATTACCTTCTCTCTTAATCGATAAACAGCCTCCTTAAAACAACATTCAACATTATTTTTTTCGTTTATATCCATATAGAAAAACCCAAAACTAAGATTAAACCCCAATAAATTTATCAAAAATTATGCGAGAAAAGTTACTAGAACTGATAAAATATTAAATCAAATATTGTAAGGGTATAGTGATGCTTTGCATCAAATTAATTGATTGAAATTTAAATTTCTTAACAAAAAGGACTTGAAAAATCAGATTTTTATTGTGGATTAAAAAGTCAGTTCACATTACATTGTATAGAACTTTGTTTTTTTAACTTTTGTTGTTGACTAGTAGAAAAGAAGACAAAAATCATCCTACTAATTCGAAAAGTTTATAATCACAATTGTTAAATATGAGTTTTTAAAGGTATAATATTATTTAAAAATGGAAAAATCATCAAATATTACTAAAACATTTGTTAATTAAAAAAATAACACAATTTTTCTGATACCATAAAAAATATTTTTAATTCACGAGATACCACTGACTACTAACCATAAACTTTTTACACCAGATTACCGCTACTAGTTAATAACATATTTTTCATTATATCACATAAAATAATTTAATTCACAAAATACCAAAAAATCTATAAAATTGATTAAAAATAGTAAAAAAATAAATAAAAAAATATATATTTTAGAGATTGCATTATTATTATATATATAGTACTTAATTTTTATAATTTTAACTTATATAAAAAATTACATTTTTAATATATTATATCAATTTTTGTTGTATTTTTTCAATTAATACATATAAGTGATATTATAAAAAACTAGATTATCATAGTAATAACTATTTTTTATTTTTAGTCAAATTTTTTAAGCGTCTCTCTATATATATAATAATTCTATAATATTTATATTTAGAGATATTATAATTAATCATATTGTACTTTATTTTATAAAAATTTAACCAATATATTAACAAACATAAATTTTCAGTATTTTTATTGTTTTTGATATATTATTAATTTTTTTTTGTTTATATTGTGAATCAAAGATTTATGTGGTATAATGTAAACTATGTTTTTTGGTGTTAAGTAGTTAGGGATATTAATTAGTAGTGGTACCTGGTGAATTAAAATCATTTTTATGGTATCAGATTTTTTTTTTAATTTTTTTGATATTTTATGAGTTAATGAACTTTGTAGTGGTTATACCGTGAATTTCCCAAAATAAATTAAAAAATTTCTTCTAGGGAAATTTCAAGAAATGCCTCTATATTTTGGGTTAATTTATGAAATGTCACTAAGAAAAGAAAATTATGAAAATGTCATTATATTTTTCCTGAAATTCATGAAATGTCACTATAACAATTAATTAGAAGGAAAAAAAACAAATACCCCTTCTTGTTAACAAATACTTTGAAACTTCATAGCGAGTTATTAAGTGTAAAAAAACTCACAAAAATTCAAAATACTATGGTATAAAATATATTAAACTCACAAAAATATGGGAAAATTTAAAATATCATAAAAATAATGACAAAAGAGAATACATATTTTTTAAATTATTAAGTATCATTAATTCAAATATATATTTTAAAGATATAATATGTATTTTCTGTTATTTAGTGTCATTTTATAAATGAAAATTACTACCAATATCATGTTATTGCAAATATATATGCATAATAGTACTTAACAAATTTAAAAATAATTTATTTTAAGAAAAAAATATAATTTAAACAACTATTATAAACAAATTCATAACTGCAAAGTTGTCCGTTGTAAATGGGGTACTTGAATTGAATTTACTTTTTTTAATTATTATTTTCTCTATCTTTCATTATGCTCCTTCACTAAAAACTAATAATTAGCAAATAGGTTTTACCTTTGTCTTATCCTAGTACATAAGTAATAAAAAATGAGTTTATTAGGGAAAAATTCCCCTACTCGAAAGTTTTATAAAACAGGTTATTTAAAGTTTTATTTAAGCAATGTGTTAGAATTTTAGTACTTAATAAAAAAGATTTTTTTCTAATATTTATTTAATATTTTGTGATATTTTCTTGAGAAAAGAACATTTTTTTAAAATTATTATAGAACTCTTTATGTTTGAAAAATCATATTCTTTTTTATGGTACTAATATGTTTTTTTCCAATTAATATGTTTTTTTTTCAATTTCAAACAATGATTCAAATTCATTTTATATTTTTGATTTTTTTTTTACGTTTCATCATTTTTATAGTTATTTACACTTTTTACAACATTTTGATTTTTTTAACTTTTCCTGGAATTTGATAACATCTAGTGACATATTGTGAACTTTCAAAAGTTATTGAATAGTAGCGGTACTTTTGTCCTTTTTAAGGTTCAATGACTGTAGTGTTAAAAAATAAACAAATGATCAAAATTTAAAATGCTATAAAAATACAGATATCTATAAAAATATTATTAAAAAATAAAATTGAATAAAATATTCAAATATCATAAAATAATGAATAAAATTAAATATTTCTTAGGATTTTTTAAAACTATTATCGTTAAATAGAATATAGAGTTTAAAGATTTAATAGTTCGTTTTTAATGTCATTTCATTAATAACAATTACTAATTGTAGAAATAATCGCCACAAGTACCTTGAATCTTTTCATATTTCACTATATCTGGATTGTCTTGAGATGCTGGAGATGGTGACAAAGCTATAAAAACGTAAGTTAAAGCGTTAAGGAGAATAATATTTGACAAGTAACATCAACGGTACAAGTACCATTCATTTTTAGGGAGGGGATGAGGGTTAAAATCACTATTTGAATAATTGCTGACACGTTGAATCCTTACTAGCCAGGGGTGGCTATGATCCTTACAATAAGGTTTCTATTTCTAAATTATGGATAATGGCATAAATCATCCAATACATCCTTATGTTTTTGTCTATCTAGACCCTCATTTGTGCAACTCTCAAAATCTTCTTTAGACCTTGTTGTGTAACTATCAAAGAACTTTGATGTTGGTGTTGTCACTTAGTAAGGGTCTGAAAAGTTTGGTAAAGGATAATAATTGCACTATACAAGGATATGATATAAATTGTAAGAAGTACATAAGACATTTTGTCTATGCCTATTCCTTGTCTCATACCTCTTATTCTCTCAATTTGTAACTCATTATCTACACGATAGACTCTACTAAAAGATATTCTTCATTTGTCATACACTATCAAGAAAGATATTGAGTCACTTTCCACACCACAATTGTTCAAATGATAGTTATTGTTTATCTTTATTCCTATCTGAAACCATGGGCTTGTCAAGAATGTGCGATGCCATAAAGTTTATGTGTTGAAGCACCATTTGATGTATACTCATCGAATGCAAAAGGGTAAGTAAGGTAAATCAATTTTACTGGCACAATTATATAACAATCAGATAAGCTAGTCAAAACTCGCAACAATTTTTGTATGTTTGCCTTTAAATTAAAGGAGAAATCCTTAAATCTTTCGTTATAATGTAATACAACATGTATACATCGCACTAGTTATTATATTATGAAAGAACTCTTTTGATTGGTAAGAAAATGGGAGGAACATATATGTTACAAAGAAAAAAAGGAAAAAGTGATACATGTGTATGGAGCTTCACCTTTCTTTTAATAAATAAAAGAAGTTTTGAATCAGTAGAAAACAACGTTACAAGGAAAGCGAGATCTTCGATGACAATGTATTGTTATGTTTTAAGAAGAGAGAATTATCAGTTTTTAGTCACTAAAGAAACTATATGTTTTGTGGTATAATGGATTTGCACAATCCCTAAGCTCAAAGTATTATAAGTTTTTATGCATTTCGTTCTTGAAAAGTGAACCATCTAACATGGTATGATTCATACTGTCCATTTTTTTAATTATATAAGGGAAAAATAGTATTGTCATAAGAATGAGTTTGAATTATGCTATATGAGACAATTCCTTTTTGAGATAGTTAAATAAGTTTGTAACACCCCTCTCCATAAACACGGTATAATCTCTCACGTAGCAATAAATACAACGTCTCGCAGCGGAAAATAAATAACAATTACAAAACTCACTCGGGTGTCACCGGCCATTACTCGCCCATGCGAGCAACGAAGCCAAACTACATCCAACTTCCAATATAAACAAACTACTAACCGCCGTGATAACGAGAAACTCCTATACATCATACTAAGTCCATAAATCAAAAACATCGACAAGTGAGCGTCTACCCAATCCTGAATATACATAACCTTACCATAATACCATACACCATCTTCATTGCTAAACCAAACCAACTCCATGTGCGGTAGTTAAAGTAAACTCTAATTACCCTGTTCCCGCACTTCAGCTCCGGCGATAGTCAACAACCTGCATGAGTGTAGTATCAGCGATAGACGCTGAGTATGCCGGGCCTGGACCCTATTGGTCACTTGTCATTTTAACCATCTTATTATTAGATCAGTTTCATGCTTTACCATTTTACAGTTATAATCAATACTGTAATAAACATGTAATATATACATAATCAACCATCAAATATTCATAGATATTCAACCATCCTTCCAATCCAATAATCATTTAATAACACAATCCACAATTATATTTCGAACGTATCGAACAACCACAATATGATGTACAATTTACAACCGCCGTAGCGTATACCATCCTTTATTAATTTAATTTAATCTGGCCTTCAAGGCCCCAGCCATATGTACAATGTACATTCGCCGTAGCGTACAGTTTTCATATTTAATTTACCTTAGCCTTGTAGGCTCCATCCAACCATGTTTAATTATTAATACCAGTTGGGCGTCATGTTAGGACAACCCGATATCCTCACCATGGACAGTAGTCCTCCCGTACACACAAAGGGCTCATTTCGTCAGAGGTCCGGAGGCCCATGACTCTCTTATGTCTCATAAGCGTCCATATAAGCCGTAGCCACTGATCCACGATCCAGTTTGGACTCGTTGGATATAACCTGGAGTGGAATCCAATTAGGAAACCCCTCAGTGATCACAAATGCGCAACCAAGTAGTTCGTAAACTACCGGGATTCCTCACCTCAACTCATACCATCTCTCTCTCATAATGTTTAAGATCTGCTCTTAGTCTTATGGAGAATAATTATTAATTAGCTGCCCAATGGGTCTCACGCATACCTAGAAGTAATCTAGGTTATATTCATGTTCGAGATCCATGCTCTAGAGACCGACAATGTCGTGACTCGTCCCTAAGTGTTTTACTTAGGTCACCATATACTTAATATTAATACTTTGGTATTATATCAAGTAGCCGTCATTTTATCACAACAACGTATATGTATGTTTATATAAGTCGATCTATAGTCGACGTAGTGTTAGTCCCGTAGGACGCTGTGCATAAATAATAAATGCAGTAACACTTAAACACATACATGTAACCACACACATATAACACACAAGTTATATCAACCAAATCCGAGCCCAAGGAGCAACCTTAGGACAACTCGGATCAAACCCCTTTACATACCGTTCACCCTGATCGTATTACGGTGGAGTATGAATCAGCAAGATCCTATGCTCCATGTAGTCCGCTAGCTCGTCAAGCGTCTTGTCAGAAGTATAATCTAAACGGTATTAAAACTATAAGTCAGTCTCCATGACTAACTACATCCGGTATTTCCGAATAATAAGTAACCCCGACGGTTCACCCCTGTTTTCTACAGTTGTTTGTTACGGGTTTCTCTAAAACAGTCGGCTTTGTTACTTAAAACGCGTACGTCAAAACATTTCAACTGTTAAGTTTAATTCGTTACATTTCTTTTAATCTTATCCACCATCTAGTTTAGGTACGTAACCCATAGTTGCATGTATGCATGCATGATTGTATTATATTATTATTTTTTTGTATTGTATCATTTATTATATTGTATTGTATTATTTTCCACCATCCTTTATAATACAATGTATTATATGATCCATTTATCTTTAGCAAATAATATTTGCATCCAAAATTCATAACTTATAGTTCGTAACTATATATTTCTTTTAAATAACCACCACCATTAAATCATATGATTTCCAACCAAAATATTATATCCACCATATATACATTCTTGTGTATGTATATATTTACCACGTAGGTAATTTCCATGAGTTTAATAAACCCTTATATTTTATGTTACTTTTATCATATTTTATTAGATGATTATTCCCATTAGTTGTATTATATTATACAACTTATATTAAGATTATTATCCTAATATTATGTAACATTTAATGTTGTATATTTACAACACCTAAGGTTCATTCCATAAACACCTGAGTTTATAAACCTCATTTATTTATAGTTTGTCACATCATTTAATGTGATTACCTTATTTGTATTAATTCCATTAAACCACCTTAATACCATATAATTGTTATAACATTTATAACATTATAGACCTTAGTCTAAAATTCATTTTCCAACTCTTGTTAATTCGGTATAGCCCTTGAATTTATTTAAACTCTATTTGACCACATAACGTTATGTAATGTTATACCATAAGCTAATATCATTTGATATGATATCTTTATTCCCTTTAACTTATAACCTATAGTTTTTATACAAAACTATTATATATTGCCTCATAGGCATATATATTAAACCTTATACTTTTCCATAAACCATAGTTTCCTTTATTTACAAAATCACCCCATTATTTATACCATGTTATATATACCATTTAATATAACATTTCTAACTTATAAAAAGGGTATAACCTATGGTTATTTTTTGTAAATTCCGAACAGCCCTTGTGCTATTCTATAATTGCCATTTGGCCCTATTTATACATATAGTTTAATAATTCATTAAAACTATATATATACATATATCTTAATAAATGCTCTTATATAATTCTAAAAATCACCAAATTTCTCCGAAGGGTTATTATTACCTTATTAACCCATATATAATCGGTATTTACTATACCACCTCATATATTTCTCCAAAGTGTCATAATAACTATATATTATACATATATAGTTCATTTTAATTCCAAAATCAACCCAATAAATTCCTAAAAATTCCTAATAGCCCATGGGTGTTTAAAATACCATTGTACACCCTTTATTTTCGGTAATAACATATTTACCACATATGTTATAAAAATATTACCATAAGATACTTATCTTATTATAAAGCCTTAAATAAGTTATCTAACTTATTTAATTTGGTCAAAACCTACCATATGGTCAAGGTTGACCTCCTTAATATTTCCTTGACATTAATCTCCATTATTCACGGTTTAGTACCCAAACTTTCTAGAATTTACCATTTGACCCCAAATTTAATTTAATTACCTCTAAGACCCATTTCTTTTCGGTAATAATTGAATATCACCTAAACTTAAATAAAAGCTTGTAAATACATAAAGAAAATGGCCTAAAATACATGGCCTTATTACAAACATTGGCTTGCAAAATAAATTACACATAAATGTCCCAAAAACACTTATAAATCTCAGCCTCACCATATAATTTTCATTTATTTACCAAACTTCCACATAATGTCTTAAATTTGACATTTATGCTTGTTTAATTAGTTATAAAATTTATTAAACCATTCCTTAATCATTTTAAGGTCAAACAAGACCTTATTTTACCTCTTCACTCACGGCAATTAATTAGGAATAGCTTCAACTTGTATAAATGTATCAAGTTAAGGTTTTAAGTGATTTATACCTTGATTTAGCTTAGGTAAAGCCTTGTTTGGGTTCGCCACCTTAAGGAGAAATTCTCCACAGCTTGTTTTACATGTTTTCAAACAGAAACCAAGGCATAGTTAGTCTCCAAGCAAGATCTAACCATAAGGAATAATTTATGTAAGATTTAAGACAAAAATCACCTTAAAAATGCAAGGAGAGTTCAAGATGGGTTCGGCCTGTTTTAGACACACCACAAGGTGTTAGATTCACCATATAGACATAGGAAATAGCTAGATCACAACAAGCTGCCTTGTTATTAGGTTTTACCTTGGAAAAATGCCTTAAAAGAGGGTATTTTCTTTGGATCTCGGCCACCCTTGCTCCAAATGGCTAACCAACTGATTGAACATGTAAATATGAAGATTATGAGTGTATAAACTCATAAAAATCAGAGGAACAAAATCGGATGAAGAGTAGAGAAGCTTAAGGTATGTTTTTACCTTAAAATGAGATTTTGAGCAACCTTGGTCTCTAAACTTGTTTCAACCAAATTTGATTGATGTTCTAACCTTAGAACACTGAGAATAAGCCATAGGAACTGAGTAGTCACGAGATCTAAGCATAGGTGGTGAAGAGATGAAGAAAAAGAGCCAAAAACAAGCCTTAAACCATTACTTAGAAGCTTAGAAGTTAGATTTACCTTCCTAACTCAATAGCTTCGGTTGGGAGAGCTTGAGAGAGCAGCTTCATCGGTTGGAATGAAGCTAGGAGAGAGAAGATGCTTAGAATTGGTATTATTAGATTAGAAATGTGCTTTAGATTAGTTTATTCTTTGTTATTGTATGATGACTCACCAAGGTGATAAGGAGGGACACAAAATCGGCTAATGGAGTGGCTGGGTGGAGCTTACACGATTTTGTGCTGGAGGAGTCAAATAATGTAGCCTAAAGTGAGTGTATAGTTTAATAAAAGGCAAATGGTGCCCTTAATTTAGGGAGTAATTGTTGGAGACTTGTTTATTGTGTACAAGTGGCGAATTGGAGCCTCTTTTGCTTGTAAATGTCGAACTTACATGGTCTAAGGGGTCAACTTTGACCTCTTGACCAATCTTAGTCAATGTTGACTCATGTGGCCCCCTTTTAGGGTTTTATTAATATTTTAATATTAAATTTGTAAAAATTCGTAAATTTCTGGAATTAAATTCCTAATATCATATAATATGATATTTTATCATATTTAAAGGTATTTATAACCTTTTAGCCCATTTAAAACCAATTTAGAAGGCAATTTCACAAAAATGTGCTTTAAGGAGTTTTAGTGCACATTTTGTGTCTCAAGGAGTTTCTGAGCTTGGTTTTCTTTGAAAACGGTTTTGTTGTGTTCCTTACATGATATTTGATCATGGTATCCAATTTTATATCATTTAGAGGTCATTAGACCTTTAAGGTTTCTTAGAGCACATTTTTGCCCTTTTTGACCTTGAAGCATGTAAATGCTTTTTATTTGAGTTGGAGTGTTGTCCAACGATTGTGGTGTGTTTAGTAATGTGTTAATATGCTTAGGACAAATTTTTAGGTCCTAAGAAGTTCATTTGGGTATTTATTTACCCTTAACAGTCAAAGGTGCAACATCTTGATTTGTGTTGACCACGGTTGTTCTCAGTTGACTTTTAAGGCATGTTTAGGCCTTAATTAATGTAATTAGATATTTAATCCATGTTTAATAAGTTTGGGGTATTTCAATCTACCCCCCTTAAAAAGACTTCGTCCCGAAGTCTCTCAATCAAATAGGTAAGTATATATAAATGTGTAACTACCCATTATTCCCATAATGTATATCTATGTGATATATCATTTACACACATCGTATTGTGCTTATACAGCACATAGCCATCACGTTGTGGCGTTAGTTCAATCATATATGGATATAGGTGATCCATCAGCACCATCATTTCCTATCAGTTCTACCAACCCTGACAACCTCCCTGAGGTGTCCATAACATTCCATTGTTCCACATTCCATATCTAACGATTCATTTCGTATCTAGGCGATACCATATGTAATCATTCTATAAAGCAATATGAATACATATCACAAATAGCGTAAGAAAAGTACTACACACATGGTGTAAATACAACATTCAAACAAGTATCTCATAAGATACATACATACAAGTGCACGTTACACACAAACATATCACACAACGTACGCCCCGCGTACCAAACATAACCAACAAAACCAATTCACAATTCACTGTATGCCATGCATACTAAACAAACAACCTCGTATGCCCCGCACACCACCAATTCCTTGTATGCAATGCATACTAAACAGCCAAAACTTAGTGCACACACGTGCACAGCCAAGAGGCTCTACCCCCCTTAAAAAGAGTTACGCCCCCGTACCCCACAAGTATACAACAGCCGCTCAATAAGGAGCGCTGGATACTTGGCTCTCAAAGAGTTCACCAACTCGTGGATTATTCTCATATCAGAGAGACGGGTATGACTCTAGCCCTTCTGGGCTCCACAATATATATAAAGGGTGAGGCACTAAACTATTGTGCTCGCTCCCAAGTTCGTTCGAATGGGCCCACTCGCTCCGTATGAGGTGTAGACCCATGATCATAGGCTCAGTTTGCCTTTTCCATTGCTGTGTATCCTCTCATTTGGATCACTAGCATACATGCGTGTGTCTTCTCTCACTGATATTCAGCTCGAGGTATAATGTGACATTGGCTTTTGTGAGTACTTAGTGCTCTTTGCACTCGTCTTTATAATATTAAGACGTACCAGCCTATATGTCTACGGAGGTGACACTTGTCATCCGTGTCTCCTGGTGGTTTTGTTCCGGAGTAACACACTGTTATAGTTCTTTCTCCTCTTTTTTTTTTACACACTCATGTTGATATCCACTTATCTTTCTGCATTCCCACTAGATTAATAACTGCACGAGTGCAATACCAAAACACTCAGTCATACAGAGTGCAGAGGCGTAAACGCTCAACAGCTAATATCTCGTGAGTCAAACAGATAAGATGTACGAATTATCCTGTGAGTGGTACATCTCAAATCCACTATTCCTTGTCTAAGGTATCTGGTACTATATAGCTTTGTCTTTTATCCTCGCGTAGTCACGCGTTGATGTCCATATTATCTGGTAGATTTCCTCTGGATTGCAAGCATTTGCTCGATCCTTATGAGGATTCTACATAATATTTGTCCATAATGGGTTTTCCTGTTTCTATCCTTAGTGTTCACGTCCTTGAAAGGTTTCCTAGTCTTCTATGTATACTGTCTAATGTTCTGTGTGTTGAAAGTTCTTGATTTCACTAGCCCGTTGCTTTAACTGCGGCTCTTCTCGTCCATCTTCGAGGTAATCCGTCTCACTGTCCGTAGTATGGAGTTGACTACTTCTCGTGTTCCTAACACTACTTGTCTACTTGCATGGGGTACCGTACTAATACATTACTACTTACCTAACTAACTCATAAATGAGTCTGTCAGGCCCACATGCTCTTAACGGAGTGCGGTCGTCCCATGCCTCGTTTAGTAAATTGGTAATGTCTGTCACACGGTTATTGTGAAGTATTCTGTTGTCAAGCTCCCTTTTGATGGATGTCCTTTAGTTTTACTAATTCCTGTTGTCGGTTATATTGTAGTAAGTGCTATTGCCCTGGTGGCATCAGTGGTAATTCGTGCCATTTAACCGGCGTTATCCAGCTCGGTGTAAGTAAAATCTGTGTTACATCTAGCAAACTTGGTTCTTCCTATTTGATCTCATTGAGTATTACACATATTTCTTTTCCTCCCTGTTTATCCTGATCATATCTCATCCATAGTTCATATTCGTTCCCTCATCCGTTTAATTGGATGTATTGCAGATTGCATAATAGCTTGAGCAACTTGGTTCTTCACTTACCAACCATCCTCACTGACGGTGGTGCATCTACAAAGGGTGTGCTTGTCCATAAGGACTAAAGCATTCATCACTGGTAGTGATTAGCATTATATGTGGATATACTCTGATGGTATTTGGCTTTTAAGCCATGTCTGAAAAATTCCCAAATGTTTAAACTGGTTCGGTTTACAATCACAGTGGTTGTATAATTTCTCCAGTTGCAGTGGTTGGACTAACGGTCCTTCCAAAGTTGCATAGGTTTCTAGTTTCAGGGTTTGTATGAAAACGTTTGAAAAACATTTTTTTTATACATATAATAAAAGACTAAAAAGTAGTAGTTGTTGCAGTTGCATTTGTAGTTGCTGTTGCTGTTGCTGCACTTGCTCTGTCAAGTGCGCAAGGCAGATGGAAATTTCAGTGGTTTACTTGTCATAGCGCTTGCAATAGCAAGTGCGCCATGCAGGTGGAAATTCTGGTTCAGTAATTACCGGACTCATTGACTCTTTGTCATTTGAGTATTGCTACATGATAATGTAAGCATTAACATCCTGTTCATATGTATATTATCCGTCAAGGTCTAAAGCTTTTTGGTACTGAGTACACACAACTAATCCCAAAGTCTTACACAAAAGGCAAGTGGTCAATGACACACTCCCATATACTTATAACAAGTCTTATCTAACATCCAAAATAAGCACACAACATAGTAAGTAAAAGTCTTCCACCAGCGGTCTCATGGAGTCAGGGTACTCATGCCCTATCTACTCCCTAGCCTCTCTGGGCTCCAGCATCAGTAGATGTCTGGCCATCCTGACCGCCTCGTGGTACTCCAGATCCTCCAACTGAGGTCTTCTGAGTACTCTTTGGTGGCCTGTAATTACGGCTCTCAGGGTTCATCCAGCACTCGAATTCCTTGTGGCCCTCTTTCTTGCAGCACCGACAGACAACTTTGCGGCCTTCGCAGTCGACCCCAGGATGGTCCTTCCACAACGCTTACAGTAAAAATGGCGCTGGGGCTGTCCGGTGCCTGATGGTAGTATTTAAGTTTAAGTTAGCATCTGATGATATAAAGGTTAAGGTCACAATTAAATTTAAGAGGTAGGTGTTCTCACCCTTAGGAGGTGCTGGGCCGGTCAACCGAAGGATGGGCTCTTTTCCCTTTGCTCCCTGGTGACCTTGTTGCCCTTTCTTTGGAAAGAATTTCCTGTTCAAGGTTTCGGGTCAGCATTTTTAAGGTATTTAATATAAATAATCTAGAAAGGGATAAGTCCTTACTTTCCCTTCTTCTGGCCATCGCCTGGAGATGCTCCTCCACCCTCAGACTCTCCCTCAGGGTTCTTCCTTTTCTTGGCCCCGAGAGTCTCTTCCCGAGTCTGGAGCATTAGCTCCGTCCTCGAGGCAGCCTCATAACACTCCTGGAATCACATTGGTAAGTTCTCACAAGGTCAATTGGTAATGTGGTAAGTAAGGAGTTTATGGCTTTCATGTTAATACCTGGATGGTAGTATAGAGGGTAGCACCCATCGCCATCTGGATGCGAAACAACAATCCCCCCCCAACTTCTCGACCTTCATGGTCTCTGAGTAATCAACACCGGGGATAAAGTCCAGCAACCAATGAATCGAGCGTAGTACTCATCCACGGTCAGACCTCCTTGGGACAATGTCTCGAACTCCTGGCGCTTCTTCTGCTTAAGATGAGCTGGGTAGTACTTCCCTCTCACAACTCCACACTCCACAAAGGCAGTCCACGAAAATTCGGGCGTAGCCAGGTGATGGTCCTTGACCAACCTCCACCAAGTGCTGGCTGCATCCTTCAGATGGAAAGCAGCAATGGTGACCTTCTTGTCGTCAGGTACCTGTAAAGCTTCATATGCTTTCTCGTGTTCAACAATGTAACACTCCAAAGCTACTGGGTCTGGCTCCCATGAATATGTAGGTGGTCGGGTCTCGCTAACTGACTTCAGCCAGTTTGTTTCCCTGGGCTGTGGCGGGTGGGCTGGTGCTCCTCCTATCTGAGTACCCAGCTGTGCAAGAACGGCTGCAACCGTCTCAGCAACTCCTGGAATGCCGGGGTCACCGCCTCTACCTCTTCCAGTACCACACCCTCTAGTCCTCCCAGACATCTGTAGTACAGTATGTCACAAAAATTCTCGGTAAATTACCGTATACAACCAGTAGATATTGAATTGCCTTAAAGGCTACTATGTCACGCAATTTGCGTTACTAGACACAATATCTTTCTAAGACGAATCGTCTCGTACCTCCCAATTGTTTCCCTCTAATTTCCCAAGTCCTAAGCTCACTGTCTTAACCTATATCCTCGTCATCAGAGCGGTACTCCGCTCTGATACCACTTTTGTAACACCCCTCTCCATAAACACGGTATAATCTCTCACGTAGCAATAAATAAAACGTCTCGCAGCGGAAAATAAATAACAATTACAAAACTCACTCGGGTGTCACCGGCCATTACTCGCCCATGCGAGCAACAAAGCCAAACTACATCCAACTTCCAATATAAACAAACTACTAACCGCCGTTGTAACACCCCTACTATTAATACAGTCATTAACGTCCAATCTCCTTACTCATCAGATACTCGCAGCGGATATATACTTACATACAATGGGTGATACAATGCCATTAGTCACCCACGTGACTAACAAGGCTACTGATTCTACATACAGCATCGGTCTGATGGACCGGAATCCCGAGTACTACAAACTGCATTCAATACAATTCTCCAAGTACCATACAACATAATCTACATACCGAGTTTACTAGGTTCCTTATACAAGTATAATACCTCTTCAAGTTCATACATATTCACTAAGAGACTACTTACTACCCATTCCTCGCTACTACATTACTTTCTAAATACAAGGGGTGTGCTAGTCAATACACCTCTACATTCTACTACTACTATCCAATGTAGTCGCCGGTCTCGTGCCTTGACCACATTCGCTTCGGGTACCTGCACACTAAAAAAAATGTCCCCTGAAGGGGTCAGCTTTCGCCGAGCATGATAACCGCATACCCCGCGTACTAGTGAGGGTACGCCGACCACTTGGTCGAATACATGCGGTTCATTTTCATACAACATACATGCATACATGCTTCCATACATATACTACCATACTTTACACAAGAATACACACATACACTTCAATACATACACTTCAGTTCACACAGTAATCCATACAGCCCAACGGTACATACTTACCTTTCCTGAAGTCCACATTACACAGTACAATATACAACACATACGCAATTCAATAAACTTGTTAGCTCATATTGGTCCACCCGGGTTAATCGGGTGGAGATTACTCTTTTACTCATTCACGGTACTTACGCATACATACTCATACATACTTACGGATCCATACTTAATTACTCTTACTCTTACTCATGTTAAGTCGTCGGGACCTCCGCCCGGGGACTACTCCGTCCCACCACCGGGATTTACTTGGTTCACTAATCCAGGATGCTACCCACTTAAGGGATTTGGGCCGTGGACCAGCTTACGAACCAGGAATCGGATCCAACCTCTTGTGTCACCTCATCCTCACGTGGCCGAAGCTATATCGGACTTGTACTCATTCCAATTTACTCACTTAAGTTAGGAGTTAGCTAGTTAGGAATTAGCACAAGTCAACATTCAAGCCACATTTACAAATACAAGGCCCAATATACATTCATACGAATATAATACATATATAAGTACAATACAAGATTCATTTACACCATATCATCCATACATTTCATGAATTATACAAACTATTGTTCAAGAGAAATATACCAAGAACAATATAAACAACACAAGTAAGTGCAATATAGTCCGATTCGTGCATTTATCTTATTAGGTGATCAAGTAAGCATCACAAATCGGGGTAACCAGATTAGGATACAGGGCATGAAGAAATCATACCTTTCACCGTTGTACTTGTATCCCAATGTTCCTCCGGTATTCACAATTCAAATCCTATGATATACATACATTCAAACGATTAATCTAACTATTATTTCTTAACTCGTACTTACTATGTCCTCACACTTCTTGTACTTACACATTACTTATCTACTTTTCTTTACCTTAAGTTTTACTTTCTTACTTAACTTAGGTCTACTTTCTTACATGTACATGTATATGTGGGCATACATACATATACATACATATATACATATATGTATATATATATATATATATATATATATATATATATATATATATATATATATATATATATATATTATTTAAAACATCTCTTCTTTTTTTTTTGTCAGGACCGGACTTGCGACCGACCTTGCAAGTCCGGTCCATACCAGTAGCTCAGGTTACGGAAATTTTTCTGGCCGACCGGACTTGCATGTCCGGTCGCAAGTCCGGTCCATTCCAGTAGCTCGGGTTACGGAAATTTTTCTGGCCGACCGGACTTGCATGTCCGGTCGCAAGTCCGGTCCATTCCAGTAGCTCGGGTTACGGAAATTTTTCTGGCCGACCGGACTTGCATGTCCGGTCGCAAGTCCGGTCCATTCCAGCCGTAGCTCGGTTACGGAAATTTTTCTGGCCGACCGGACTTGCATGTCCGGTCGCAAGTCCGGTCCATTCCAGTAGCATCCTGACGGGAAAATTTTCAGCTCGACCGGACTTGCAAGTCCGGTCGCAAGTCCGGTCCAGCCCAGTATTTGCATTTTAATTTCTGTTTTCAGTCCTCTCTTTCACCCATTACTTCCCCATTGTTCCTACACTTAATCCCACATGTTATAACACTAATTAAACCTCCTAATACTCCTTAGTTCATTCACCAAATCCATTACTAAATCCATCAAACAACTTACACAATTCCTTACTTCCTTTCAACACTCACAATAGTTTCTCCAAGTAGTTTTTGCTACAGATTTTGGGTTCTTATTTCCTCCATACATAGTTCCCTCTCCTAATGCCATCTTACCATTCCAATTCATTTCCAAGCAACTACAATATCTATACCCAAGTCCAACTCTCCATTCCACCAAATCTTGTACACTCCTTCCTCCTAGTTTCCACAATGCACTTAAATACTTTTTGCTACAGATTTTGTCATTTACACTCCTCTTCTACCTCTCCCTCTTCTATCGACATTTCTAACATTCCTAATGCATTTAGAATACATTACCCATCTCTCTCAACTTACCCTCTATTTTCCTTAATCAAAATCTGTTACACATACACACCTTAGTCACCTAGTTTCTAACACACTAAGTGTTCCATTCCTAGGTAAATTTCGCCATAGTCTCCCCTATAATTTTATACTCTCACCACATGTTCTAATTCATATCTCAACACTCATTTTACCTGTTTCAATAGACATCAATATACAAGCTCTCACATACGAATACTAATACCAAAACACTCACAAAAATTCCTGCACTCAACATTAAGTCCCAATCTGTTTTCAATAAGGTTTACACATCTTTTAAAGCTTCAAAATACTTATATTCTCCTACACATTACACTACTACTACATTACCATTCCATTACTCATTTCAAACTTCCAAAAACTGTTACATACATATATACCAAGTTACACAAAAGAGCATTCTTACCTTGTTTTTCTTCTAGATTTTCTTTCTCTTCTTCCTTCTTCTTTCTCTACCGATTTTGAATTCTCAATCCACTAGCACTACAACCATTCACATACACCTTTCAATACTATGAACTAACCCTCACCATTAATCAGCTTTAATCTAGGTTTTAGGGTTTAGAAAATTTATTACCTTCCAAGAGCACAAGAGCTGTTTGGGATAGCTCAAGAACAAGATTTCTCTCACCACCAAAATGCCAAAATCGGCTATACACACAAGGAGTAAACAAGGCTTTAGTTCACATTTTCGTTTTGCCCACAAGGCTAGAAAACGATGGAGTTTAGAAGGGATTTTTACCTCAAAAGAACAAGGAGACCAAGGTGGCTCTAATGGTGGTCTTGAAACTCCAAATGGGGTATACCCATAAAAACGAAATTGCTTGTTTTCAAGTTTTGGAAAGATAGAAATGTAGCTCTTGAGGAGGGGATTCCAATGGTGCAAGTTTTGTAATTTTTGGAAGAGTGTGGAGGGAGTTACAAAGGAGAGAAGGTAGAGTTTGTGGGTGTTTCTTATTTCTCCATGGGTGTCGATTTGGAGAAGGAAGGAAATAGAGAGGAGGAAGATGGGGGCCTGTACGTGAGTGAGAGGGAGAATGAGTTAGGAGAGAGAGAAATGTGAGAGTGGGGTAAGTAATAAAGTAGAAGTGGTAGTTTATTATTTTTGTTTGTTGTGAGTAAAAGGAGAGTAAAGAGGAGTGTGAGGAGCGCCAAAAATCGGACAGCCCACACACACACATAACACTCTTACTTTTTATTTTCAAGGTGGACACATAGGTTTGTGTTATTTATATTTCTACCCCACAACTTACCGTTTTTGACAGTTTTTACTAATCTCTCGTTTTATTGATTTTACTGGTTCTAAAGCTTCACCAATATTTATTAATGATTATTTAGTTGACTATAATTGTCACGAGTCTGTTTGACCCGCTTAAAGACACGTTTTCCCGGTTACCTCGAAAAACGTGCTTTAAGGTTCATTAGTGATTTTAATCCATTCTAAGGATCCGTTTTCTTCGGGATTTGTTCCCTCATATTTATTTAGACTTAATTAAGCCTTTAGAATCCTTACAATACGCTAACCGAGGTTTCATACCTCCTATGGTCATTTAGCGCTTATTTAGCGGTTTACGCTTTTTAAGCGTTTCCTTATTTCTTTTGGATTTATTTTTCTTTACCAATATTAATTAGGTACCATGAGGCCCTTAAATACGTATTAAGTTAATTTAAATCCCTATATTTAAGTTCGGGGTATTTCAATCTACCCCCCTTAAGAACTTTGTCCTCAAAGTTGTTCGAGGTTATAGGATTACTGTACTTACTCCTTTATACTTGTCTAGTGCCAAAGTCATACATCCTTCCTCCTTACGATTCCCAAATTCATTACTCAACGTTTCTCCTTTCCATACCATACCAATGTACAATAATTACTCCAATCCATGTTACTATCTACCGTCCTACTCATTCATCCTTATTCTCTCATTACATACTTTATACATACATACAGTGCAAAGCTATCCTCAAAGCGATGCAATACACATCACAATCCCGTAGGCACTCAGGTCATCTCGACACAGGACTCCTCTATGTCCTGTTGCCTTTGGAATAATACGACATACTACGCTACTATCTTCTCCGGTACACACTTCTAGCAGATCCTCATTCTCCATACTCAAGGAAATTCTCTCACTACTACCAATTAAAATTTTCCTAAAACATACGACTACAAATTCCAATTTATATTCATTACTTCTATCCTATGTGATTCTTGTGACCACTTAAGGGGAGCTTCAAGAATCATTCGACCCTGATGTGATCAGCATCAGTGTTGAACTATCTTTCCACCCCAATTTGTGTTCGGTTTCCCTTGATCTGATCAGGATCAAGTTCGACTTCCCACATCAGTTTCAAACAAGCAAATAATTCAATTGTTTTCATGTTTTATCTTTTTTACTCTTCCTAGTCATTCATACATCTCCAAAGGATGGAATCAGTCCATCAATCATCCTCACTCTATTTCCCAAATGCTTTACTCCATGGTTCAATCCTAGTGCTCATTTCCTCAACCTTCACTGCTTTCATCCATTACTCACCCTCATATCCTATATTCTGACTACGGAATACTACACTTATAAGATTTAGTTGGCTTCAATTGTTTCAAATAATTTACTTACGATTCCACTACTCATAATCTTCATTCATCTACTATCCTCATTCATTTCGTACTACTTCTTCAAAGGTTACAATACTTGTGGAGCTTCGTCCACTACTCGTTACTCTTCTTTACCAATACTCTTACACTGGTGTTACAAGATGGGTATATTCACCCTATGGTATTTGCATGTCCAATGCTTAGTTATCACAATTCAATATGAATGATTACGTATGTTTATATAACGTAAGTACCACTCATCGAATAATTTCCCATTTGTGCTATGCACATTATAGTTTTATGTGTTTTATTTATAAAACTTGCATTAAGCGGTTTTCGCTCTACCCCCCTTAAAAGGGATTACGCCCACGTAATCTACCATATGTTATTATTATTAAACATTGGTTTAATCAATTGGGCAAACTGAAGTGTTTAGCTTCACTACGGTACATTATACAATATACTCTGGTCAAAGGGTCTCAACCATACCAATGGTTTAGTCTTTGCACCAGGAATTCCTATATGAGTTTATTTAACTCATAATCAATTTGGTTCTAGCCTATCAGGCTTTAAGGCATTAATAGCCAATCTCGCATACTTACTGGGTGTATTACATTTCTCAACTAGGGCCCACTAGCTTCTGCTGCGCGACCCTAATAACCTTAGTGCTTAATTCGCTCTTTGGTTATTATAGATGTGTTACTCATCGCCTTTTATCCCTTTTTGTGGGAATAAGGTTTACAACCAACTGTGGTATTCTTTTACCGCCTTTGAACTCAACGAGTTTAGCTTATGACCAGCTTCCTGGTAATCTATTATACATACTATCCGTACTCTCACGATTGTTCGCTAAGTTCTTCCAACTTATTGTTGGCGAGGCTAAGCCACTATTTAGTTATAGTGCTTCCTCTGTTGTCAATAGCTTCTGAATTATACCAGTTCTTCTGGTTCAGTACAAGTGTCCTTTACTTGTATGACCTTGCATTTTCTATGCGTCGGTCCTTGTGACTTTCTTAAGTCTCTTTTCACTCTTTATTCCAATGGAATTCACACCATGTGATTGCTAGTGTGTTTTACACTCTTCGTGCTTCTTTGGCTGTAGGCCGCACGGTTTGTTGCTAAGGTTGCTTAACTGGCTTATGCCATGTTTGTTGGTGAAAAGAAGGGTTTACTACGGTTTACATTCCCCATATCCCTAGCTACCCCATTAGATCATTAGCTGCACAAGTGCAATACCAAAACACTCAGTCATACAGAGTGCAGAGGCGTAAACGCTTGGCAGTAAGTCACTTATGTGATAGGAAAGAATATTTATGCCTGTCTTCTCATACTTATACTCCGTGTCATTATCTGCTACTTCCTCATAGCGGTCGCTTGTTGCGCACCGTATTCTTACTCATTGTACAACATTGTTTTTACTGTTCTGTTACTGTGATAGTTCCTTTTTACTTATTGCCATTGTCATTGGCACCATTTCCTTATGGTGTGTACACTGAGGGTTTCCCCTGTTCGTGTGTATGACGGTTGTCGTAGCATACCGCAATGTGATTATTTCCCAGTGTGGAGATGTCTTATTCAACTTAGGTTTTATGTGTAGGTTAGCTTACCTCACATTCTATCATCATTTGTGATACAATTTACCAAGTATCTTGGTTGACCAGGGATGTGATAGTTCATCGGGTTATAAGCTCTCTTGAGCGCTGGCCGTTCGTGGTGTTCAATGTGTATTCCCGTTGATTGTTTTGACAATGATTGTCTTTCAGTGCTGAGCATTGTTTATAGGCTCCAGCTGTGCAGTTCTACTTGTATGTACATCGCCGGGACATCCCAAGAAACTTCAAGGGTTTTCTGGTCCCGTTCTCTAATTTAAAGAGTATTTTATCACTGATAGGTGAAGGTTCTTGCTGAGGGGTTTGTCTCCACTCATAGGTCTAATGCCAAGGTTTGCTATGTTAGGATTTATACAATGGTTCACCACATGCTTGGGTGCATGTGAAGTATACTTACTCCTTTAAGTCGTAATGGTTTGGAATGTCTTTTCTTGTTCGATCGCCTCTTGGCAGCCTCTATATGCGTAGGCTTTACTGTTATAATAGATGGAAGCCTTTCTAAGGGTTCCCATCTTCACCACATCGGTGGTCTTTGGCTAACGGGGGTACCTTCCCTTGGGTTTCTCGTAGTGTCCAAATGTGGACTAGGCCAATGTTGGCCTTATCCTGATTCTTATGCCTCTGTGTTATTAGCTACAGTAGGCATGAAGGGTAATTAGATCTCGTCAACTGTATACTAGACTGGTGTTCTAGTGACAGTGACACTGAGATGGCCATTACTCCAAGCCACTCAGGATGTTGGGTTTGAACTGATGGTCCAGTTGTTGATTTCTTGTCGTATGAGACAATATCTCTTGCAAGTCTTGTTATCGAATGGTGTGGGTTATGCAACCTTTAAGGTTTACATAACATAGTTGGTTGATGGCTTTTAAGCCGTATTGCTGCGAGCTATGCTCTTTGCAAGCTGCTTATATCTGTTTCCACTCCTTGTGTACCCCATAGGTTGGAGGTATTATGGGCTCCATGGCAAGTCGTGCCATCACGCTTCCGTTCATAGGAGGCCCTTTCTAGCATTCTGATGTTAATCAGTGCCTTTTGGTATTTTAGGGTATTTCCTATTAAGCGAAATCCCTTCGGTGTCCTAACCGAGTGTTCGTTCTAGCTTCTGTGCTTTTATCATGTCGCTATTGTTCGACTGTTGCAATTCAGACACCCTTCAAGGATTGCTCCTGGGTGTTGTTAGGTTGTGCCGTTACATCCGGCTAATGTTTATAACATGTCGTGTCTACTATACCGCCTTATGGTATTGTATTAAGCTATTCCCTTTAGGTTTATAACGTCTCCCGTCGTTGGGTAGATCGTTTATTCTTGCTCCTAGCGCTTGCGACTAGGTTTAATATTCCCTTCAATGATGGGTTTTACTTTATGGTAATCTGGTGATTGCTCTCGGGAGTCTTGTCCCGTTTGTCGAGCATTGTGGTGTTCACGTTTAGGTAGTTGCCTTACTGTGTCAGGCTGGGTATATTTTCCAGCCGTCATATATTTGCTTGATGTCTCTGGGACATATCCAATGTCTATACTTGCTAGTCTATGCTCTTTGCACTTTCCAGTTCTTATTCCTCATCTTCAGATGGATTCTCTGAGTTCCTTTATACTTGATCGTCTGAGGTGTCCAGCTGTTCTGATTTGAACTCACTCATGGTCCGTAGAACGGAGTTGACTACTTCCCGTGCGTCGTACACTACATGTATACATACGTGGGGTACCATGTTGATACGTTACCACTTACCCAACTATATGTCAGGCCCGCAAGCTCCTTCGGAGTGCAGTTGTCCCACATCCCGTAACGGGTATACTCGTAGTGTTCGTCACACGCCTAGGTGAAGTATTCTGTTGCCAACTCCTCTTGTATCATCCCATGATACTCACCATAATGTTGTTGGTCTGGTTTTAAAATCCAAGGTTTTTAAAAGAGGGTTGTGGTTTTGAAAAGAAAATTTTGGGTTTTAAAACAATGGTCCAGTGTTAAAAGAAATCTCTCATGGCATAGCCATGTTTGAGGTCTTGACCAAGTCTAGCCTCCCGCTGACTGGTATGCTCTAAGTACAGTGGTCGGGCCATTAGGCCTTTCCAAGGTTCCATTCCTTCAGTTTTAGGATGTTTGATCCTGTGGTTGTTTCGTTACTGTTACCGTACATTACTATGTACTTGTGACGTATTTAGTCTTCCTTTACATATCTCTGTCTTTACTGCACTTGCCTTGGCAAGTGCGCGGTATCGGTGGTTTTTGGATAATCCTATACCAATCTTGGTATGGTTTCTGCTTGTATTTAGTAGTCTTGTTGACCTTTCCCTTGATCTTGTTGATCTGCAATTGGTATACTCGCTCCTTTAGGTAGCTTCTTAATGATCTTGACGTGATTGTTGATAATCGGGATGTTTCTCCAATCCTTGGAGACTCCCATTCTATTTGGTTTTGCGTCGTTCCTTGTGGCTCGTTCCCACACATTTGTGGTGGTTACTGAGCCTACCTTGTTTAGGCACTACTCTTGTAGTCCTATCGGATTATATCCCGTGGATGTTCTTGTAGCTGTGTAAGCTATGCTGGCCAGGTATTGTAACCTCTTCAGCGTTGTGGTTTCTGGAGTTAACCGTTCCTGACTATGTCCTTAGTCAGCTAGTATACCGTTGGTGGTAATATTCAAGTATTACTATCCCGTAGACTTGTGTCTCGGTTCTGTTATTACTCCCTTTTTCTATTTTATTGCACAGTTAGTGCTTCTTTCCTGCTGCTGGTTGTCTAGCTTGGTCTCGCGACTGCTAAGCACGTCGCCCCATGCTGTTGTAAGTTGCAGCCTCCTCGTGGTTGGAGTGTTCTTTCAACCGCTATTGAGTGCGGGTATTGTGGTTCAACCGGGATCCATCTCCGGGACTTCCAATTCTTGGAATTTGCTATATGTCGGTTCTTGTTTACTGTGTGATTGCTTCACAACTGCCAGATCGGGTTTCCCCGAGTATGAGAGGACTTTCCTTCTCTCTGGCGTCCTTTCCCAAGTTATACAATGGGGGTTTGCGGCGGGCGGGACTGGTATTGTAGGCATCCGGTACTCACCGGTAGTTCCTAACTAGCATATTTCTAATGCTAACACTCAGCCCTTAGCCCTAAGCTTCTAATTCCTAACTCGGTATTCCTAAACTCGGTATTTCCAGTCATCAGAGCGATACTTCGCTCTGATACCACTTTTTGTAACACCCCTACTTATACATACAGTCATTAACGTCCAATCTCCTTACTCATCAGATACTCGCAGCGGATATATACTTACATACAATGGGTGATACAATGCCATTAGTCACCCACGTGACTAACAAGGCTACTGATTCTACATACAGCATCGGTCTGATGGACCGGAATCCCGAGTACTACAAACTGCATTCAATACAATTCTCCAAGTACCATACAACATAATCTACATACCGAGTTTACTAGGTTCCTTATACAAGTATAATACCTCTTCAAGTTCATACATATTCACTAAGAGACTACTTACTACCCATTCCTCCTCGCTACTACATTACTTTCTAAATACAAGGGGTGTGCTAGTCAATACACCTCTACATTCTACTACTACTATCCAATGTAGTCGCCGGTATCGTGCCTTGACCACATTCGCTTCGGGTACCTGCACACTAAAAAAATGTCCCCCGAAGGGGTCAGCTTTCGCCGAGCATGATAACCGCATACCCCGCGTACTAGTGAGGGTACGCCGACCACTTGGTCGAATACATGCGGTTCATTTTCATACAACATACATGCATACATGCTTCCATACATATACTACCATACTTTACACAGAATACACACATACACTTCAATACATACACTTCAGTTCACACAGTAATCCATACAGCCCAACGGTACATACTTACCTTTCCTGAAGTCCACATTACACAGTACAATATACAACACATACGCAATTCAATAAACTTGTTAGCTCATATTGGTCCACCCGGGTTAATCGGGTGGAGATTACTCTTTTACTCATTCACGGTACTTACGCATACTACTCATACATACTTACGGATCCATACTTAATTACTCTTACTCTTACTCATGTTAAGTCGTCGGGACCTCCGGCCCGGGGACTACTCCGTCCCACCACCGGGATTTACTTGGTTCACTAATCCAGGATGCTACCCACTTAAGGGATTTGGGCCGTGGACCAGCTTACGAACCAGGAATCGGATCCAACCTCTTGTGTCACCTCATCCTCACGCGTGGCCGAAGCTATATCGGACTTGTACTCATTCCAATTTACTCACTTAAGTTAGGAGTTAGCTAGTTAGGAATTAGCACAAGTCAACATTCAAGCCACATTTACAAATACAAGGCCCAATATCATTCATACGAAATATAATACAATACATAAGTACAATACAAGATTCATTTACACCATATCATCATCCATACATTTCATGAATTATACAAACTATTGTTCAAGAGAAATACCAAGAACAATATAAACAAACACAAGTAAGTGCAATATAGTCCATTCGTGCATTTATCTTATTAGGTGATCAAGTAAGCACACAAATCGGGGTAACCAGATTAGGATACAGGGCATGAAGAAATCATACCTTTCACCGTTGTACTTGTATCCCAATGTTCCTCCGGTATTCACAATTCAAATCCTATGATATACATACATTCAAACGATTAATCTAACTATTATTTCTTAACTCGTACTTACTATGTCCTCACACTTCTTGTACTTACACATTACTTATCTACTTTTCTTTACCTTAAGTTTACTTTCTTACTTAACTTAGGTCTACTTTCTTACATGTACATGTATATGTGGCATACATACATATACATACATACATATATGTATATATATTATATATATATATTATATATATATATATATCATTATTATTTAAAACATCTCTTCTTTTTTTTTTTGTCAGGACCGGACTTGCGACCGACCTTGCAAGTCCGGTCCATACCAGTAGCTCAGGTTACGGAAATTTTTCTGGCCGACCGGACTTGCATGTCCGGTCGCAAGTCCGGTCCATTCCAGTAGCTCGGGTTACGGAAATTTTTTCTGGCCGACCGGACTTGCATGTCCGGTCGCAAGTCCGGTCCATTCCAGTAGCTCGGGTTACGGAAATTTTTGGCCGCCGGACTTGCATGTCCGGTCGCAAGTCCGGTCCATTCCAGTAGCTCGGGTTACGGAAATTTTTCTGGCCGACCGGACTTGCATGTCCGGTCGCAAGTCCGGTCCATTCCAGTAGCATCCTGACGGGAAAATTTTCAGCTCGACCGGACTTGCAAGTCCGGTCGCAATCCGGTCCAGCCCAGTATTTGCATTTTAATTTCTGTTTTCAGTCCTCTCTTTCACCCATTACTTCCCCATTGTTCCTACACTTAATCCCACATGTTTATAACACTAATTAAACCTCCTAATACTCCTTAGTTCATTCACCAAATCCATTACTAAATCCATCAAACAACTTACACAATTCCTTACTTCCTTTCAACACTCACAATAGTTTCTCCAAGTAGTTTTTGCTACAGATTTTGGGTTCTTATTTCCTCCATACATAGTTCCCCTCTCCTAATGCCATCTTACCATTCCAATTCATTTCCAACAACTACAATATCTATACCCAAGTCCAACTCTCCCATTCCACCAAATCTTGTACACTCCTTCCTCCTAGTTTCCACAATGCACTTAAATACTTTTTGCTACAGATTTTGTCATTTACACTCCTCTTCTACCTCTACCATCTCCCTCTTCTATCGACATTTCTAACATTCCTAATGCATTTAGAATACATTACCCATCTCTCTCAACTTACCCTCTATTTTCCTTAATCAAAATCTGTTACACATACACACCTTAGTCACCTAGTTTCTAACACACTAAGTGTTCCATTCCTAGGTAAATTTCGCCATAGTCTCCCCTATAATTTTATACTCTCACCACATGTTCTAATTCATATCTCAACACTCATTTTACCTGTTTCAATAGACATCAATATACAAGCTCTCACATACGAATACTAATACCAAACACTCACAAAAATTCCTGCACTCAACATTAAGTCCCAATCTGTTTTCAATAAGGTTTACACATCTTTTAAAGCTTCAAAATACTTATATTCTCCTACACATTACACTACTACTACATTACCATTCCATTACTCATTTCAAACTTCCAAAAACTGTTACATACATATACCAAGTTACACAAAAGAGCATTCTTACCTTGTTTTTCTCTAGATTTTCTTTCTCTTCTTCCTTCTTCTTCTCTACCGATTTTGAATTCTCAATCCACTAGCACTACAACCATTCACATACACCTTTCAATACTATGAACTAACCCTCACCATTAATCAGCTTTAATCTAGGTTTTAGGGTTTAGAAAATTTATTACCTTCCAAGAGCACAAGAGCTGTTTGGGATAGCTCAAGAACAAGATTTCTCTCACCACCAAAATGCCAAAATCGGCTATACACACAAGGAGTAAACAAGGCTTTAGTTCACATTTTCGTTTTGCCCACAAGGCTAGAAAACGATGGAGTTTAGAAGGGATTTTTACCTCAAAAGAACAAGGAGACCAAGGTGGCTCTAATGGTGGTCTTGAAACTCCAAATGGGGTATACCCATAAAAACGAAATTGCTTGTTTTCAAGTTTTGGAAAGATAGAAATGTAGCTCTTGAGGAGGGGATTCCAATGGTGCAAGTTTTGTAATTTTTGGAAGAGTGTGGAGGGAGTTACAAAGGAGAGAAGGTAGAGTTTGTGGGTGTTTCTTATTTCTCCATGGGTGTCGATTTGGAGAAGGAAGGAAATAGAGAGGAGGAAGATGGGGGCCTGTACGTGAGTGAGAGGGAGAATGAGTTAGGAGAGAGAGAAATGTGAGAGTGGGGTAAGTAATAAAGTAGAAGTGGTAGTTTATTATTTTTGTTTGTTGTGAGTAAAAGGAGAGTAAAGAGGGAGTGTGAGGAGCGCCAAAAATCGGACAGCCCACACACACACACATAACACTCTTACTTTTTATTTTCAAGGTGGACACATAGGTTTGTGTTATTTATATTTCTACCCCACAACTTACCGTTTTTGACAGTTTTTACTAATCTCTCGTTTTATTGATTTTATTGGTTCTAAAGCTTCACCAATATTTATTAATGATTATTTAGTTGACTATCATTGTCACGAGTCTGTTTGACCCGCTTAAAGACACGTTTTCCCGGTTACCTCGAAAAACGTGCTTTAAGGTTCATTAGTGATTTTAATCCATTCTAAGGATCCGTTTTCTTCGGGATTTGTTCCCTCATATTTATTTAGACTTAATTAAGCCTTTAGAATCCTTACAATACGCTAACCGAGGTTTCATACCTCCTATGGTCATTTAGCGCTTATTTAGCGGTTTACGCTTTTTAAGCGTTTCCTTATTTCTTTTGGATTTATTTTTCTTTACCAATATTAATTAGGTACCATGAGGCCCTTAAATACGTATTAAGTTAATTTAAATCCCTATATTTAAGTTCGGGGTATTTCAGCCGTGATAACGAGAAACTCCTATACATCATACCAAGTCCATAAATCATAAACATCGACAAGTGAGCGTCTACCCAATCCTGAATATACATAACCTTGCCATAATACCATACACCATCTTCATTGCTAAACCAAACCAACTCCATGTGCGGTAGTTAAAGTAAACTCTAATTACCCTGTTCCCGCATTTCAGCTCCGGCGATAGTCAACAACCTGCATGAGTGTAGTATCAGCGATAGACGCTGAGTATGCCGGGTCTGGACCCTATTGGTCACTTGTCATTTTAACCATCTTATTATTAGATCGGTTTCATGCTTTACCATTTTACAGTTATAATCAATACTGTAATAAACATGTAATATATACATAATCAACCATCCAACTATTCATAGATATTCAACCATCCTTTCAATCCAATAATCATTTAATAACACAATCCACAATTATATTTCGAACGTATCGAACAACCACAATATGATGTACAATGTACAACCGTCGTAGCGTATACCATCCTTTATTAATTTAATTTAATCTGGCCTTCAAGGCCCCAGCCATATGTACAATGTACATTCACCGTAGCGTACAGTTTTCATATTTAATTTACCTTAGCCTTGTAGGCTCCATCCAACCATGTTTAATTATTAATACCAGTTGGGCGTCATGTTAGGACAACCCGATATCCTCACCATGGACAGTAGTCCTCCCGTACACACAAGGTGCTCATTTCGTCAGAGGTCCGGAGGCCCCTGACTCTCTTATATCTCGTAAGACGTCCATATAAAGGCCGTAGCCACCTGATCCACGATCCAGTTTGGGCTCGTTGGATATAACCTGGAGCGGAATCCAATTAGGAAACCCCTCAGTGATCACAAATGCGTAACCAAGTAGTTCGTAAACTACCGGGATTCCTCACCTCAACTCATACCATCTCTCTCTCATAATGTTTAAGATCTGCTCTTAGTCTTATGAAGAATAATTATTAATTAGCTGCCCAATGGGTCTCACGCATACCTAGAAGTAATCTAGGTTATATTCATGTTCGAGATCCATGCTCTAGAGACCGACAATGTCGTGACTCGTCCCTAAGTGTTTTACTTAGGTCACCATATACTTAATATTAATACTTTGGTATTATATCAAGTAGCCGTCATTTTATCACAACAACGTATATGTATGTTTATATAAGTCGATCTATAGTCGACGTAGTGTTAGTCCCGTAGGACGCTCGTGCATAAATAATAAATGCAGTGACACTTAAGCACATACATGTAACCACACACATATAACACACAAGTTATATCAACCAAATCCGAGCCCAAGGAGCAACCTTAGGACAACTCGGATCAAACCCCTTTACATACCGTTCACCCTGATCGTATTACGGTGGAGTATGAATCAGCAAGATCCTATGCTCCGTGTAGTCCGCTAGCTCGTCAAGCGTCTTGTCAGAAGTATAATCTAAACGGTATTAAAACTATAAGTCAGTCTCCATGACTAACTACATCCGGTATTTCCGAATAATAAGTAACCCCGACGGTTCACTCCTGTTTTCTACAGTTGTTTGTTACGGGTTTCTCTAAAACAGTCAGCTTTGTTACTTAAAACGCGTACGTCAAAACATTTCAATTGTTGAGTTTAATTCGTTACATTTCTTTTAATCTTATCCACCATCTAGTTTAGGTACGTAACCCATAGTTGCATGTATGCATGCATGATTGTATTATATTATTATTTTTTTGTATTGTATCATTTATTATATTGTATTGTATTATTTTCCACCATCCTTTATAATACAATGTATTATATGATCCATTTATCTTTAGCAAATAATATTTGCATCCAAAATTCATAACTTATAGTTCGTAACTATATATTTTCTTTTAAATAACCACCACCATTAAATCATATGATTTCCAACCAAAATATATATATCCACCTTATATACATTATTCTTGTGTATGTATATATTTACCACATAGGTAATTTCCATGAGTTTAATAAACCCTTATATTTTATGTTACTTTTTATCATCTTTTATTAGATGATTATTCCCATTAGTTGTATTATATTTATACAACATATATTAAGATTATTATCCTAATATTATGTAACATTTAATGTTGTATATTTACAACACCTAAGGTTCATTCCATAAACACCTTAGTTTATAAACCTCATTTATTTATAGTTTGTCACATCATTTAATGTGATTACCTTATTTGTATTAATTCCATTAAACCACCTTAATACCATATAATTGTTATAACATTTATAACATTATAGACCTTAGTCTAAAATTCATTTTCCAACTCTTGTTAATTCGGTATAGCCCTTGAATTTATTTAAACTCTATTTGACCACATAACGTTATGTAATGTTATACCATAAGCTAATATCATTTGATATGATATCTTTATTCCCTTTAACTTATAACCTATAGTTTTTATACAAAACTATTATATATTGCCTCATAGGCATATATATTAAACCTTATACTTTTCCATAAACCATAGTTTCCTTTATTACAAAATCACCCCATTATTTATACCATGTTATATATACCATTTAATATAACATTTCTAACTTATAAAAAGGGTATAACCTATGGTTATTTTTTGTAAATTCCGAACAGCCCTTGTGCTATTCTATAATTGCCATTTGGCCCTATTTATAACATATAGTTTAATAATTCATTAAAACTATATATTATACATATATCTTAATAAATGCTCTTATATAATTCTAAAAATCACCAAATTTCTCCAAAGGGTTATTATTACCTTATTAACCCATATATAATCGGTATTTACTATACCACCTCATATATTTCTCCAAAGTGTCATAATGACATAATAACTATATATTATACATATATAGTTCATTTTAATTCCAAAATCAACCCAATAAATTCCTAAAAATTCCTAATAGCCCATGGGTGTTTAAAATACCATTGTACACCCTTTATTTTCGGTAATAACATATTTACCACATATGTTATAAAAATATTACCATAAGATACTTATCTTATTATAAAGCCTTAAATAAGTTATCTAACTTATTTAATTTGGTCAAAACCTACCATATGGTCAAGGTTGACCTCCTTAATATTTCCTTGACCATTAATCTCCATTATTCACGGTTTAGTACCCAAACTTTCTAGAATTTACCATTTGACCCCAAATTTAATTTAATTACCTCTAAGACCCATTTCTTTTCGGTAATAATTGAATATCACCTAAACTTAAATAAAAGCTTGTAAATGCATAAACAAAATGGCCTAAAATACATGGCCTTATTACAAACATTGGATTGCAAAATAAATTACACATAAATGTCCCAAAAACACTTATAAATCTCGGCCTCACCATATAATTTTCATTTATTTACCAAACTTCCACATAATGTCTTAAATTTGACATTTATGCTTGTTTAATTAGTTATAAAATTTATTAAACCATTCCTTAATCATTTTAAGGTCAAACAAGACCTTATTTTACCTCTTCACTCACGGCAATTAATTAGGAATAGCTTAAACTTGTATAACTGTATCAAGTTAAGGTTTTAAGTGATTTATACCTTGATTTAGCTTAGGTAAAGCCTTGTTTGGGTTCGCCACCTTAAGGAGAAATTCTCCACAGCTTGTTTTACATGTTTTCAAACAGAAACCAAGGCATAGTTAGTCTCCAAGCAAGATCTAACCATAAGGAATAATTTATGTAAGATTTAAGACAAAAATCACCTTAAAAATGCAAGGAGAGTTCAAGATGGGTTCGGCCTGTTTTAGACACACCACAAGGTGTTAGATTCACCATATAGACATAGGAAATAGCTAGATCACAACAAGCTGCCTTGTTATTAGGTTTTACCTTGGAAAAATGCCTTAAAAGAGGGTATTTCCTTTGGATCTCGGCCACCCTTGCTCCAAATGGCTAACCAACTGATTGAACATGTAAATATGAAGATTATGAGTGTATAAACTCATAAAAATCAGAGGAACAAAATCGGATGAAGAGTAGAGAAGCTTAAGGTATGTTTTTACCTTAAAATGAGATTTTGAGCAACCTTGGTCTCTAAACTTGTTTCAACCGAATTTGATTGATGTTATAACCTTAGAACACTGATAATAAGCCATAGGAACTGATTAGTCACGAGATCTAAGCATAGGTGGTGAAGAGATGAAGAAAAAGAGCCAAAAACAAGCCTTAAACCATTACTTAGAAGCTTAGAAGTTAGATTTACCTTCCTAACTCAATAGCTTCAGTTGGGAGAGCTTGAGAGAGCAGCTTCATCGGTTGGAATGAAGCTAGGAGAGAGAAGATGCTTAGAATTGGTATTATTAGATTAGAAATGTGCTTTAGATTAGTTTATTCTTTGTTATTGTATGATGACTCACCAAGGTGATAAGGAGGGACACAAAATCGGCTAATGGAGTGGCTGGGTGGAGCGTACACGATTTTGTGCTGGAGGAGTCAAATAATGTAGCCTAAAGTGAGTGTATAGTTTAATAAAAGGCAAAAGGTGCCCTTAATTTAGGGAGTAATTGTTGGAGACTTGTTTATTGTGTACAAGTGGCGAATTGGAGCCTCTTTTGCTTGTAAATGTCGAACTTACATGGTCTAAGGGGTCAACTTCAACTTTGACCTCTTGACCAATCTTAGTCAATGTTGACTCATGTGGGCCCCCTTTTAGGGTTTTATTAATATTTTAATATTAAATTTGTAAAAATTCATAAATTTCTGGAATTAAATTCCTAATATCATATAATATGATATTTTATCATATTTAAAGGTATTTATAACCTTTTAGCCCATTTAAAACCAATTTAGAAGGCAATTTCACAAAAATATGCTTTAAGGAGTTTTAGTGCACATTTTGTGTCTCAAGGAGTTTCTGAGCTTGGTTTTCTTTGAAAACGGTTTTGTTGTGTTCCTTACATGATATTTGATCATGGTATCCAATTTTATATCATTTAGAGGTCATTAGACCTTTAAGGTTTCTTAGAGCACATTTTTGCCCTTTTTGACCTTGAAGCATGTAAATGCTTTTTATTTGAGTTGGAGTGTTGTCCAACGATTGTGATGTGTTTAGTAATGTGTTAATATGCTTAGGACAAATTTTTAGGTCCTAAGAAGTTCATTTGGGTATTTATTTACCCTTAACAGTCAAAGGTGCAACATCTTGATTTGTGTTGACCACTGTTGTTCTTAGTTGACTTTTAAGGCATGTTTAGGCCTTAATTAATGTAATTAGATATTTAATCCATGTTTAATAAGTTTGGGGTATTTCAGATATTACATCGTGCAAGATGTTGCACAAGAGGTTAAGATTTCTCTTATATAATTGGTGACATGAAGATTATAAAATTATAATATTTCCTTGTACAAGATGACGCTTGAGGTTAATGATTATGCTACCTCGTGCAAGATGAGTACATTTGAGGTAAGATCGTAATACTTCCTCATGAAATATGAATTCACTTGAGGTTTAAAACTATCAAATTCATTGACGTCCACATGCAAGATGAGTACATTGGAGGAAGAAAAATAAAAGAATTGTGTTATTCAATTGTATAAGATAAATGCATTGGACACTGATAATTATAAAGTATTATTTTTCCCATTGCGAAACCATGCCCATAAGGTTGGGAACTCTAATATCCTTATATTCCCTCGAGCAAGATAATTGCATTGAACGTTGAAAATATAAATGATTGTTTTACCCTCATGAAAGACTATACATTTGAGATGGATTTATTTACAAATGGTCAAGATTTGGTATAATATTGGACCAAATTGTAAGGCTCTTAGGGTACTAAATAGATTTTGAAGAGTCAAAAGTAACTCTAAACAAAGTAACTTTAGTATAAGTTACATAGTCTCCCAGGTAACCATTCAGAGAGTTACATGTGTGGATTATTAATGGGAAAAGTAAATAGTTTTTCCCAATGAATTTCCAACCCAAGCTCTGAAATGCTAATGGGTATCTTGTATGATTGTGAAAGAAATCGAGCTTGGGGCAAATTTAGCAAGATCTATCTATAAGATCTTTCATGATATAGGAACTAAAAGCTTGAATAGACATGATCATTATATTGTATAGATCGCTTAAAAAAAGAGGTTATAATCTACGATAGATTATTGTCTATCTATACATGGTTGAACCATGTATAATAGGAAAATGTTTACAGTTGACATCATGGTAGGCCATCACATATTCCTGAAGAATATTACTGAGAGAGTGTTATTATTGATTAAAAAGTGTTAAGTTTGACCCTTAATACATTTTTTTAAAGTGCGAAAGATGCACTAGAGTACATGAACTCTGACTTGCCATGCTATGGTATTGGTATTCATACTCTAAAGGTATAGAGAATAAAATATGGTACATTGAACCATATTCACAATCTATAACAGATTCATGAGCGTATTGTAAGCCATTGAATGACAAAGAGTCATAGTTTATTGATAGTGCTACAATTTACAACTGAAAACTATTTTGCATATAGCTCTATAGTCTACAAGAGACTATGAAGGATGTGAGCTTGCTCTTGTGAGTCTTGAATATTAAAAGATCTTTATTATATTCCTTGAGGGAATAAGAATAAACATTGAAGAAACACTTATCCAATGACAAAGTGTGCTCATATTGATGGTAAAACAAGCACAAAAGGTGCCAAGTTATATAAGTTGATATAATGTAGAGTTTAATCCCATGAAACCCAAAATAAAGGGAGATCGCTAACCAACAGTTAGTGTGCGATAAAGTATTCATTCTATGAAACGAAAAAATGGGTCACGAGTGAGAAAGTGATATAGAATCACTAGTTTTCTAAACTATTAAAAACTTCTAGGTTCTTACTCGGGTGACAATAACTTCATATAAAACATAGCGAGATCATTCAAAAAAGAAGTGGATGAGAATTTTTATACCCCTTGAAATATCATGGATTGATTATAGGAAAAAAATTAGATGTAACACCCCCATTTCTTAACCTTGTTATTCTCCCTAAGTGTTCAGGCTAGTTGAGAAAAAAAAATCATTTTAATTATATACAACTAAAGATCTTGAATTCTCGCGAGATTTGACATCATCTTTGCTAATTATTTACAGTCCCAACCACAAATTCAGAACCTGCTAAGATAATATGCAACAAGGGAATCCACACTGGGATTCCAATCAACCAAAGACTAAATAGAATTGCATACCTTCAACCATAAACCAAGACTAATATAAAAAGAAAAGCTAAAGGGGAACCCGGACCTACACCCTTATAGTTCTTTGGTACCTACGAGGAAACATTCAAGAACATAGACATAAAATACAGACACATTAGTATAAACTGAGTAAAACTAAGCCTATAAGGGAGTCACTCTCAAGATATGAAATACATCCTTTACTAATATTGTTGTCATTTCAGTGTTATGCTTAAACCTCTTCAAGTTAAAATACTCATTTAGAGAATGTGCATGAATCCCATTTCTCATCGGATATAGGTTTAGAATCCCATTCCAAGTCTACTATTTAATTTATGCATTAACATTATTTTACTGAGTCACTTCACATTCTCATCTTAATTCACAACCACATTTCATCGTCCTTCTAGTCTCACCTTCATTCACAAATAGTTCTATGTCTAAGGTTACACTTCATCGATAAGAGTAGTTCACACAATTCAAGGTTCCTTCAAAGGGAATTCCAATTATTTTAGATGTAACACAAAAAGCCAACACTATTTATTAATCATAATACAATGCTCATTGATATTTTCAAAATATATAGACTTTTAAGGGTTTAATTCACCTAATATTCGTATTAGTTTGGACAATATTTCTCAATAATTATGTGTTTTTACTAAGATTTATGTTTGATGAGAAATGATGCATATTATGTGTCAAATACAAGAAAAAGTCTTGAAATTATATATTTTTTTATCTTATAAGAATTACAATTCAACAAATATATATAATCATCACGCTGGTGCACTTTTGATTCAATTGTTCATCACACATTCATGCTGCAATTGATTTCTCTTCACCACTCTCCTCACAACACGTCAGCGCCTTATCATAAATCATGATTTCATTCGTTCAACATGGGGACTGGATATTCACTACTACAAGATTCACTCACAACCACATTGACGACCACATAACATAAGGGAGGAGACTTATTTGGTTCATCATATCACATTCACATATTAACCATGTACACTGTCATGGCAAAGAAAGACAAGGCTTCAAGTCATCATGGTTTTATCATTGTTAAAGATAGAAACATTTTAAAGAGCAAACGCTGCATATACAATAGGAGATTAGGTTAGAATTGGGCAGGCTATTCACGCCAACACTTACGTCTCTCTTCCATTCTCTTTGATCACACAGCACCTCCACCTTCATTCATCTTCTCTGTCAGTCATACATCACCACCGCACCACACACACCACCAATATTAACAGCACTCCACCCAATTCTTCGATGTGATGACAGAGCGGGGATCCGGAGTCAAGCTTCTTAATCAAAGTTTTCTCTTCTCCTTCTCTTAATCAGTTTAATGTTTTTCTCAGTTATTTTTTTTTTGTTTTTAGCATCATGTTATAGTAGTTAGATAAGCTCTTCGGATGGGGGTAGCACACCGGATCTTTGTATTTATTTTGTAATCTTCTCTCTAATTATTAATGCAATAGTGTAATTCCTGGTCTTCATGCATTTTAATTCTATGATAAATTATTAAAGTGACATTTGTATTTTTCTAATCAAAATGTGGCACTGGGATTAGTTAACAAGACACAAGAAGTTAAACCGGATTAATGGCTAAAAACATTGTTATACCCAAAATTTTGACCCCTGGAAAAGATATCTTAAGACACAAGTGTTGTAAAGGGTAATTTGGTCAAAGGGTACAAAATTATGGGTCGATTAGAATGTTTCAGGACATTGGTGACAGCTTGTTCATCACGAGGGATATTTTCGTACTTTTCAGGACTTCTAAGCCATCTCGTATGCTTTCTCTCTCTTCTGTAAATGACTCAAATCAATTTATAATGCTTTAAAATTTTAACACATGATATAGGATGACCTTTAGAGCATAATAGCGTTGGAATTTTGAATTTCCAATAATTTTCTAGTAATTTCTAAACAAATCTGACAAGAAATTGAATTTAAAAATATTTTTTATCTAAAAATTCCAATTTCTCTTATTTTAAAATATCTTCATCAACGTGTGGTTAAAAATTCATAGTCAGATTCACTCTAGATGTCACCCGAACAAATCCTAGTAAATTTCAGTGAAATACCCCAAACCTAGTTATGTTGTCAAAACACCTAAATATGGTGTAATAAGACTAAAAAGAGTCTTAGAAACCTTAGTAAATAAATTTAAACTAAAGAAAACACAAAATGTGCTTTAAAGTCAATAAGAGCCAAAATGTGCTCTAAGCTTGGGATAAACTTGGTTAAGATCTAATGAACTTACCAAGACCTCATTTATACACTAATGAACATATTAAACCAATTACCAAAGAAAACCAAGCTTGAAAACAGGTTTAAACACAAAATGTGCTTTAAGGAGTCTTAAAGCACGTTTTTGAAAAATTGTCTTGTAAATGAGTTTTGAATGGCTAAATGTCCATCATTACTCTTAAATATATATGTGTACTATATAATATCACATTTGGGTGTCTATATTAATGGGAAATCAAAAATTTCACTTCTATGTGCCTTGTTTTATGAATAGTAACTTTTACAAGCTAGTTTATAACATATGTTATGTTAAGTAATTAAATTGACAAACAAAGACTATATTACCCTCATTATAATAAGGGGGCCGGTTTTCTAAGGTGTGGTGACTCACCACCCTCTTGTTATTTTGTTAAGTAAATAATGGTGACTAATGAAGGTACTATTTACTTTAAAACTACAAATATCTTCTAAAAGTAAACCAATCTTCATTCTCTCATTTCTTTCCTTGCTCACACGGTTTCCCACCTCTCTTCTTCCTTCTTCTTGCTGTTCTCTCTCGGTAATACTACTACCTCCATTAGAACTCCCACTTTGATCTCTTATTAAATCTTGCTCACTTGTCCAAATCAAAAACAAACACCACCATCTTCTTCCTCTCCTCAAGCTCTTCATTTCTATCTTCTCCAAACTTCAAGACAACCATTTAGGTGCCATGGAGTTTCTCCATTGAAGGAGCTTGAGCTTGTATTTTTACATATTGTTACTCTCCTTTGCTTCTAGGTAAGGAATCTCAAACAAAAATCAAGTTTCCTCCTTGTTTTTGTCATGTCCGAAAATATATATTGAAGGAGCTCTTTGTGTGACCTTGTTCTAGCTTCTTTCCAACTCTTCATGGACTAGGTGGAGTCCTCTCTTGCTAGATATTCAAACTCTCTTCAAAGAGCAAGGTAAAACAACTACATTAATGTTTTTGAAACAATGTAAAACTAGGGTTTACAATGAGATGGAGCTTATAGCTTGAATACTCATTATAATGTTTGTATATTTTTTAGAACTTGTCAAAGAATCAAGTACTCTATCGGTTTTCTAAAGGAAACAAGAAAGAAGTTATTTTGCAAAAGAGGTAAATCTACTAACCTAATGTTGTTTTAAATGCCTCAGGAGAAATGAGCTTATAAATGCTTATTAAACTACCTAAAGAGCAAATGGTGAATGACTTAGTAAAGTGTTCTCAAGAGCTTAGTAAAAGGCATATGTGTTGTTGAGTGTATTTGCAGGTTAAAGGCAAATATATTGTGGAAATTCAGTGTTTATGATTTATGCATCTTAAGGGCCTAAGAGCCATGTCATTTAAGGGCCTAAGTGCCATGCAATTTAAATTATGCACTATATTATGATGTAGTGCTTTGTGAGTGGAGTTTGTGTATAATAAGTACTTGATGGATTTTTAGTGTTCTTGGTTGTTTGTTGGTAAAAACAAGGTGTTTTGGTTTAGTAATGTTCTAGGAGAACCTATGTCGAAATTTAGGTAACAAATGTGAAGTTCTAGGTGTTAAAATGAGTTTGATAAGTTAAGGAGTATTTAAAATGGTTAAGTGTTGTTCTTGTGTAGGAAACATGCATTAAGGTGATTTAGGATGTAACAAGGACTTAGGCATGAGCTTGAGATTTTAGTATGTACCAAAGTCATTTTGGGACTTAGGTAAATACCTAGGCAAACTTTGGTAATAAGGAGAAAGTGTAAACTTGGAAAAGAATTGTTAAGATGAATATAAGGAGTTAGTTGTGAGAGATGATGCTTGGGAGATGATGTTAAAATAAGGAGAAAGCATTTTGGGATAGTAGTTATCTTAGGTATGAAACACCACTTGCAAAACTAGGAGAAAATATTGTAAGTGTTAGGAATTTTGTGAAGGAATAAGTAAAGGCTTAAGGAATTAGAAAATGAGTTTTATGAGTGTTTAAAGATGTCTTAAGTAGTGTTTAAAGTACCCAAATGAGGTTAGGGAGTACTAGGTTATATGGGGTGAAGTTTGGAGTTGAATGTAAAAAGGAAAACAAGGATTTGGGGCCGACCGGACTTGCGACCGGACTTGCAAGCTCGGTCGGGACCTGTTTACCCTGCGAAAATTGGCTTCTGGAATGGACCGACCTTGGGACCGGACTTGCAAGGTCGGTCGGGCTTGTAATTTGTGTACGGATTGAGTTACTGGAATCGACCGGACATAGGACCGGACTTGACAAGTCCGGTCGGGCTAAATTTCCGAAGGGGAAAAACTCTCTGGAATCGACCGGACATGGACAAGTCCGGTCGGCAAGTCCGGTCGGACCTAAATTGTAAAAAAAAAAAAAAAAACAGAAAAGAATGTGACCTAGGTAGTTAACCCTAGGGTGTATAATGAAGGTAACCTAGGGTAAGATAGACATTAAAACATGTCATACAATCATGTTAAATACTTAGTAAGTTTGGAGTTAAATAAATAATTAACCGACGTTACTAATGTGTTTAGGATTCTCTCAAGGTGGAAATCAGTCGAGGCAAGGACCAAGGTATGGTTTTCTTGCAGTCTGTTGCCTACCGGTTTACACCGGCTTGTGTGTTGTTTTGTTTCTGTGTGTTTATGACTTTGTAAGATTAAACCATGTAAAGAGTTTACCGTTGTTAAATATCATTATGTTGTAGAGTATGACTCTCTCTTCCCTTGTGTGTGTCTAACAAGACTTGACCTATGATTGTGAATTGTTTGTTGTGTTCAATGATGAACTACTAACAAGGGCTAACGGGGGAAGTGAGGAGTCCGGTCTGTTCCGGCCACGCGTGTGAGTATGGGAGTCGATGTCATAACCGGTTCGATTCTCTCTGTATGTTATGGTTAAGTTTCCAATTTGGTTTCTAACCTTCCCTTTAGCTTAACCAAGGCTATTTTACTGACTCACGTCGGGCCACAGGGGCATACTATGTGTTATTTCGGTGTGCTTGGATCACTATATCCGAGGCACCTTGTGTTAAGTTAATCGTTCAATCTAACCGGACGGTAACGAGTTATGTAACGAGCTAAGTATGAGCGTGGCAACATTCTCTAGGCTCTTAATGGGGACTAACTATGTTGGTTCTCTTCCTAAAAGGAACTGTATGTTTGTGATGTGTGTTATGATGTGTACAATACCCGTGTTATGTTATATATGTATGTGTTGTGTGTTTTAAAATAAATACCATGTCATCATGACAAATAGTTGCGCGCATTCCGGTAGTCGATGGGCTGCGCGTTAACCATGCCAGCCAAGGGTTGCTGACCCCCTCGGGGGATCCATATTTCTTTTACTGCAGGATGAGGATCGAAGAAGCGGAGTGGCTCTAGATCCTAGGGTGTAGTTACTTTTGGAGTACTTTTGGATGTTGCCCGGGATGCGCCTGTGCTCCCGTGGCGTGTTATATACTTGATTATGATGGTTTACAGTGACGGTATTCAGTGAAGGATTTTGTAAACACTCGGTATTATGTTGATGTATATATATGGTTATTAGTTCTATGCTCGGGAGTCTGATCATCAGACCGGTACAATTGTATTTATTCAGCCTTGTTAGCCACGTGGGTGGTTGACGGCATTGTAGCACCATTCGTTTAGTTACTGTTTAGTTGTTTATTTTCCGCTGCGATTCCAAGTAATGTGTTGTGCGTAGTAGGGGTGTTACATTCAGTTTTTACCTAGTTTTCTCTATCTCTAGTGTTGTCTATATAAGAGATCTTTTCTTTTCATCAAACGGGAGCCTCAAGAACCCTAGACAATCAGAATACCCAACTGTCTCAAGTCTCCCACGTTTTTCAACTCCCAAGCACCGGAATCTCACCGAAATCATCACATAAAGTTTTCGAATCCTCATCGCTATCACCATCAAATCAAATACCCATAAAATCACCTCCAAAACGTGAAGAACACCCCCAATCACCAGTAGTCAGAAGCCCGGATCGAGCTCAATCAAGAACCGGCATCAACGAGGCTTTCGAATAATCCCAACGTGAAGGATCCCATCAATTTCGAAGGTAAACAGGTTAGAATTCTACTTTTCTAACTCCCTAAGACTTTGTTAGAATTTTGTTAAAATTTAGGTTCGAACCGACCCTTTTCGGCTTCTGAGTTGCTATTTGTTTTTGTTTCTGCCCTATTACTTGTTTGCTAAGTTTCGCATTGCATTTGACTTCAAACTTAATTCTTTCAATCACTAACGTACTTACAATCTTTCAAGCTACGCGCCCATAAATTTTGAGCAGAAAAAACCACCGGAAAACACCCGAACGCCACCATCCCGGTTCCCGGACGACTTGTCCATGGCCACAAATGCCCTCGGACAGTGGCGGGGTGATTTTAATGTTTAAAATTTAGGGTTTTTACAGCATGTTCGGGCCCACGGACGCCCTGTTCGTGGCCCTAAACTTTGCAAAATTTCATTTTTCTATAATTTTGACTTTTCTGCACAATTAGCTTAATTAGGGTTCGTAGGTTTGGACATTAGATTCATGGCCACAGACAAACTAAAATGTGACCTAATTCGGTTTCTGAAACCCTAATTCAAGTTATTTCAATTTCTACTTTATATTTCTGTTAAAAAAATGTTAAAAAAATAGAAACCCACACACTTAGGTTAAACTGAATTCGTAATAAGCCGTAAACGACATAAGTTGAGGAAAAACAACTTAGAAGGGTAGTGAAAGTAATTTGAACTTGGAAAAGTAGAATACCAAGCCCCCGAACCCAAACTCTACCTTTCCTAATTTACCATAGGTTAAAATTAGTTGGCGACTCATAATAGGTTCCAGTGAGCTAGCTTGGGTTTTTAAAATTAATATTTTATAACATAGTTATTAATCTTAGGTTGTAAGTGGACCTAGAAACTCGACCAGATCCTTAACACCCAAATCAACATAGGATAGTGGTTCAAAAAACCCGAGACTCACAAGCTTGTTTTGCCTATAGGTTAATCTGTCTCCAATAGGAATTGTGAACAATCGATTGGTTTGTGCTTGTTATTTCTGCTAATTAGGATTCATTGTACAGGGACAGGTCAATGAATTAATTAATGTTCTTGAGTTTATTGCATAATTCGGGAAAAGTTATTTAATAGGTTAAGGAAATGTTTGCATAATAATCCGGGTGCTTCCTTAGATTTTAAGTTTTAACATTTATTCTTAAGCTAGTTGTTTTATGTTTTTTATTTAGTGTTCATTTATTAATTTGGTATTTTATTAGATTAATTAATTTCCACTAATTTCTTCTTCAATGGACGTGAAATTAGTGGAAATGATATACAATTTTGATCATTTCCAAATAGATTCTTCTTCAACAAACGTGAAATTAGTTGCAACGATGGACAATTTTGATAATTTTCAAATAGATTCTTCTTTAACGGTTGTGAAATTAGTGGAAATGATAAACAATTTAAAAAAAAATTAGATAGATTCTTCTTCAACGGACGTGATATTTGTGGAATTGATAGGCAACTTTGATAATTTCAAAAGATTCTTATTCAACGGACGTGAAATTAATGGAAAAGATAGATAATTTCAAAAAAATTAGATAGCTTTCTTCTACGGACGTGATATTTGTGGAATTGATAGGCAATTTTGATAATTTCAAATAGATTCTTCTTTAACGGATGTGAAATTAGTGGAATTGAAAGACGATTTCAATAAATTTCAAATAAATTCTTCTTCAATCGACGTTAAATTGGTGGAATTGATAAGCAAGTTTGATGATTTCAAATAGATTCTTATTCAACAGACATGAAATTAGTGAAATTGATAGTCAATTTCGACAATTTTAAATAGATTCTTCTTCAATGGACGTGAAATTGATGGAAATGATAGAAAATGTAGATAATTTCAAATAGACTATTCTTCAACGGACATGAAATTAGTGGAATTGATAGGCAATTTTGAACAAGACGTTGATGATAGTTAATGTTGATACATCTAACTATTTAGATTGGTGTCCAAATTGTCTGTTAATTAGAATAGAACATGCTTGATTGTTTTACTATCGAAAAAGAAGTCGATGAGTTAATGTCGATACATTTGACTAATTAGATCGGTGTTCAAATCGTCAGTTAATTAGAATAGAACATGCTTGATTGGCTATTCGGCAGCCTACTCTTGCCGTACCTCTCACATGTCAATACTAATTCACCATCCCTTAATAGTCTGTCTGAACAAGAAGTCCATGGTAGTTAATGTCGATAACTCTAACTAATTAGATTGGTGTCTAAATCGTCGGTTAATTAAATTTAGATAGATCTGTCTTCGACGGTCGTGAAATTGGTGCAGATGATAGTCAATGTCGATAACTATAATAAAATAAAATAGGCTTGATTGTTTTACTATTGAACAAGAAGTAGATAATAGTTAATGTGGATGACTCTAACTAACACTACTCGTAAATGGGAAAACTACGTATTTAAGAAGAAATAACGCATATATCAAACAAATTATCAGCAAAGTAGATCATAATGAAGTAGACGAAAAGATAAATGGGCTGGCGCAAACGGATCGACAAACGGGGCTATAACGAAGAAGAATTAGTAATTGACAAAAGGTTCGGCACCGGCGTCGATAAGGAAGGAATGACGCAGGCGTTGAAGAGGAAGAGGGGGCTCCGGCGCCGGTATAGATGGGACGGTGGCGCCGTGTGTGATAAGCCGGCGGCACCGTGTTTCGACTGCTACTTGTGAATCCTTTTTTCTTTTTTCGGACAGTTTTTTAACAAATTTTACCCACATTAGCTCCTAAATTGCTAACAAAAAAATCTAGGAAAAATACCTCAGAATGGGCCCTTCGTGAGTTCTCCTTGGTGTTAACATTATTTGCACACTCGTCGAAGATATATGATCTCATAACATATTCACCCTCCTTATATAATGAAATTTGGAGGCTCCTCGTAATATGTCACAAGTTTTGGATAGATATTGTAATTATTAAAACATTTAGAGGGATGGGAAAAATCATAAAAAAAAATTTAATTCTATCTGCATGAAGTGAAAATATGACTGAGCATACGAATTAGTAATTTTATCAACATCATACTCATGGCAATTTCTCCGCATGGCACAAGCACATGTACGTGCAACAATTTTGGGCAGATATGTTAAAAAAATGCCACACCTCACGTGGGCTGAAGAAAAGAATTCAATCTTTTATCATTATCATCACACGGCTGCTAACGTGGAGATATTTATTTCACATTCATCATCATCTTATTGTGAGAGATTGCTGCTATATAAGAAAGACGAGAACGAAAAATTGGAGGCCGGAGCCCGAGTCGTCAAGGTAGAAAGGAACAAGACAGAGAATAAAGAGCAACTTGGAAACGAGAGTGGAAGACAGAGACTTGATTCGTCATCAATTCTACATCAATTAGATGATGCTTTTTTATCTTTTTATCATAGTTATTATTTCTTTGTCTCTTATGTCTGAGTAGTTAGTTTGAGTCAAAGTTTATTATGGAACTCTAGTTTATGATTTTCTCTTCCTTTTGTGTTAAAGTTTAATTCTATAAAGATTGTAGTTTTATTCTTTGCTTTGTTTATATTTCTCTGGTGATCCGTATAATTGTTAGAGAGATTTAGTTTGTTCGCTTACAAATGAGAACTTCGGCGTACAATAGACTACATGAATACTACTAATGATACTTGAGATGGTAATTCCTCGGTATTAGCTGACAACTAGATGAAACATTCACGCTATTAGTTAATTAGTAAATTTGTAACGAGAGTTAGGATTTAGTAATTGCTAATAAGGATCTATTTTACGGGTGACCAGGGGTAGATTAATTTAGATCTGAGGTTGCAATCTAGAATTAAGAAAACACATAGGAAGGGGAACTGAAGAACTATGGTGAAGTAGTAAACCAGGATTCCTCTATTTAGCTTGTTTAAGTCCAACCTTTATTAGTTATATTTTTAGTTTATTTATTTTCTACAATAAAAACCCTAATTTTCCTATTATTTGTTTTAATATTTCATTAGTTAGTTTATTAGATAAAGACTTAAAATAGACAGCACCTCTGTTGGTTCGATAACCTAGGGAATACTATAGGAAAACTGACTACATAGACCGGACTGGTACACTTGTCGTGTTAGGTTAAACCCGTACAGTTCCCTTTGCCTTTCTCTTGCCCTTTTACCTTCTAGCAAGCGTCTTCACTCTGTCTTTTGCCCTCTATTTCCCTCTCTCTTGTCCCCCGCAGTGGTCCCCACACTTTGAACCTTAGGCATGGCTAAAGTGAATTTCCACTCTTCAATGGTTGATCTCTCCACCCTATGGCCAAGCTCTCTCTAACGAAGGACGAGGGTTTTGCCACTAACATGCAAGGCTTGAATGATAGTACCCATACACTCCCCCTTGCTCGATGTTTGCTCTGCAAGTTTTTCTCTTCAAAATGGCCGGATCTCCGCTCTATGGAGCACACCTTAGGTGGCGCTTGGCAGTTTGATGGTGATTTTAATACCCATATGGCGGGGAAGTCCCTTTTTCTCTTCGAGTTTGAAAGGCAGGATATGATGCATGCAGTCCTCTATAGGGGGCCTTGGTGTTTCGATGACACTCTACTTGTCTTGCAGAGCATCAATAAACGGAAGGTGCCATGTGACCATGATTTCTCCACGGTCCCAATATGGGCCAGGGTCCATGATGCCCCATTCCTACTTCAGCACAAGGAATTTGCAAAGAGACTTGGAAATTGCTTTGGATGCTTTTTGGAGTATGGTGAAGAAGTAGAGCAAATTGGGGGAGATTTCATGAGGATCAAAGTCCTCCTAGACATCCATAAGCCAGTTATGTGATTTGTCACGGTCTCCGTTGACGGGGAAGTCTCAATCTTTCGGGTTAAATATGAAAGAATTCCACCGATTTGCTTATGATGTGGCTTGTTTACCCACTCGACCAAGGAATACTCAGACCAGATGGGACGTGGAGGGAGGCGTCTTCTCATATGGGACACAGCTCCAGGCTCTCAGTTTTGAATCCGGACAACATTCCGTGGATGAGGACAATAGTGAGGCATGGAAATGTATGTGGATTGTTGATAAAAGCTTCACCTGCCAATGTGTCTGAACTAAACCTAGTGTGGAGAAGGCGGTTGAAGCGGGACAATTGGGAGCTAAGGGACCTACTAGTTGTAACACCCCTCACACTAAACGCATAATAATCACTCTCGTAGCATAATTAAAGATGTCTTACAGTGGAAGTTAAATACTAATAATTCTCACTCAGGTGTCATATGCCATTACTTACCCATGCGAGTAAAGAAACAAAAAAGAAATATAATAAAACAACGACAATAATTAACCACAGTGATGAACAAGATATATACTACATCATCCTAAGTTTAAACTGATACATAAAGTAAGTGAGCAAGGTAATCCCAATGTTTACATCGTACTAAATATAACTAAGTCTAAAGGTGCGATAATTAAATAACGTCATTGACTACCCCGAAGTCCCGCACTCCGGCTTCATAGCTCGATCAAGTCCTGTAATGTGGAGCCATAAAGGCTCAACCAACTGCTGGTATGCTAAATGTGATCCTAGACCTTTTAGGCCACTTAGGTTGATTAGTCATCTTGCTTAACATGAGATTCGTTTCATGCTGTTCCGTTTACATGCTTATAAAATACTGTAAATGCGGAATTAAACATACAACAGACACTTAATTATCCACACAACAATTCACAATAGTCACACCATTAGCAAGATATCAACCAATGTAGTTAGTAAGGATCACAAGTTAGTTGTAACTGAATTAAACTCACTTGTTCCATTTTCATCATACGAAGCCCCGCTTCCATCACAATCTCACAAAATCATACGGGTGTCACGTTAAGGACAATTCCCCGTTTAACCTCACAAATTTATAATTTGGGCAATACTCCTATGCCATCTACCAGTGAGTAGATGGACTTACTTGTCTACAGTGGTAGACATCCATATGGCAGAAGCCAAGGTGCCAACGGTAGCACATTCCGGCTAATGATCATATCCGGCTCGTTAGACTTAACAAGAGTAAACCCTAAATGGGTACGAAACTCTAGTGATCACTATACGCAATGCAGCCTAGGATTTACTAAACAATGTATCATTAATTATTACACTCTCGTTGGTTAATGTATTTTAGTTAATCTCCTGTTGATTTAATCTCGTTATTGGAGAACACATTCATTGGATGCCCATGGGATCTTACACACGTATACCTAGAAGTCTGCTAGGTGATGTTTACAGGTAGAGTTATCGCTCTAGAGACGGTATATACCGGGTCTCTAAACTAAGTTCCTTACTTAGTGTTTTAGAAGTACTTTAACTCATAAGTTAGTACTCGGAGTTTCTCCTAATCGTTCACACACAAGTTAGGTGATAATCAATATCACTTGTCCAATCGACGTTCGTGCACAGTTAATAAACGCTTTGACGGTCGAAATACGTAAACACATACAATACATGCATAACACAGATATTGCTCTTAACAGATAAATCACACAATGTCTGGACCCAAGGAAACCCTCAGGACGTCCAGACCACACATTCACATACAGTTCACCGACAAACAACGCTAGCGTGACGGTTCACGCTTATCCACTAGTGCTCCCGAGCTTGTAGCTAGCAGTCCGTATCTCTGGAATATATTACTCTAATATCAGTGTCTATATCACGAGTCTGCTTAACCAATCTAGAATAAGTTCTAGTCATTATCCCGTAGTTAACCCCTTAGTCGGTTGTTTGTCTAACTAGGGTTTGTTATTAATTCTCAGGATTTTGATTTTGTGACATGCTACAGTTTATGTGTACGTATTCGATACTGTAATAATACTTAGTTCGTAGGAATTATTTTCTTAATACCCATGCATTACCGAGGTTAGTTGTCTTGCATGTCTAAGTACACATTCTTACGTGCATGCCTGGCTAATTATATACATTTATTTTCGCGCACATATAATATGGTTTATTACCATGTCTCATTAGGCTAAGCTATATCTTCACTTACAATTATATAATATATTGTGTGTGTTGGTCAATTAATCTACTTGGCCAAGTTGTGTTGATTGGTCAATGTTGTTTGACTTGGCCAATGTTTCAAGTGAACATTTCACAATAGTCGATATTTATTTACGGATTATACTACATTACAATATAACACTTATAATCATATTCCTAACACATAGTTCTCTCCACATTAATCTTATATGGTTTATTATACACATTACATGCTTACCTTGTATTATAAATTCATAATATATGAATTATAAAGTTTCCCCCTAACAAATTAATTCTTTATTCTATGTGAGACACACTTGTATTTATTTGTGTTATCTATTCACAAATCTTTTACCAAGGATTCACCTTAATGTTATACAAGGTATTTCATACATTATCATATTCCTTATATTATAAGTGATTGTTTACAAGGTGTATTTACACCATAATAATTTCCTTCACAATATACCCTCTTTATTTTAATATTATGTCACACTATATCATTCTAAACTTTATAATATATCATTCATTGTTTCTGAAAATTCTAAACCAGCCATATTATTTTCGGCATTTAAATTCTTTTCTTTTTTTAGATTATTTACAAAATCACCCCAAACATTATTCTTGTTACATTTCTAACCTTATTTAATTATAACATAAGATTCCAAAACATTATAATATACAAACTTATATATTTATAAATTTGAACAGCAGCATCCATTTTTTCCAGATTTATACTATTTGCCCATAACATTATTATTATTACATATTACCCCTCTTTATTTTGTAAACTTACAATTTAATACCTAAAACTTTATATTAAACATATTAGCTTATTTAATTCCAAAAACTCCCAAAATAATTGTCAAAATTCTCGAACAGCCCCTAGGCTGTCTTAATATTATTTTCCACCCCTAAGTTTTGGTTATTTACATAATAAACCCATAAGTTTTATAAATGTCACATTTTAACACTTAAACTATATATTATAATTCGTAGTTTATTAAATTACTAAAATCAACCCAAAATTCACCAAATTTATGTACAGATTCCTACTGGACATATTAATCTCATCCCAGCTCATAACTTTTGAAATTACATAAACACCCCAAATAGTTTTATAATTTTCATTTTTAACTTAATACTTTATTTACATTACCAAATCAATTAATTATTTTTTCTAACACGGTCAAACATCATATGTGGTCAAGGTTGACCACCCAAACAATCCTTTGACCATCATTTATCATTAATTATGAAAATATCCTTTTTGTTTCACTAGTTTTACATTTAAGTGTTTATACCTTATAAAAGTCACATTTTATGTTTTTAAAATTCCTAAATAACCCCCAATCGGTTTTATTTACTTTTTAGCACCCTAAACTGTGTTTATTTATGATTTGACCCACATGATAAGTCTTTTGTTAATTTTTACACTTATAAAGTTTATAATTCATATACATCTTATTATAACTTTATCTTTAATTTATGTAACACCTAAATTCACCAATATTCATCCAAAATGTTCCTAGATGATTATGTGCACTAAAATTACACTTTTACACTAGAAACTTATATAATTCATTTAATCATCCAAAAACTTAATAAATAATATTTAAAGCCTTAAATAACCATAATAAAAATGGCCTAAGCACATGGCCTTAAACATAACATAAACTTCTCCATAAAATGACATTAAAATTTCCATAAACTATAGGTTATACATATCTTGCTACATATTTTTCATTTAACTCCTAAAAATCATTTTTCTTTCACTTTTAACTTATAAACTTGACTTTAATAAGTCATTAGCACCTAGATTCACCAACCAAACATGTAACCATCATTTTATACATATTTTTATGGTTTAAACAACACATAACATATGTACATTTTTAGCCCTATTTATTTCATGACATTAATAACCTTAATGTATATAAATAAGGGTTTTAGGCACCATTACCTTGTTATAGTCACAAGGCAGTCCACACAGTCACATAAACTTCACGGCACTAATTAAACATAACCATAGGTTAGGTTTTTGTTTCATAAAATTAAGCTCAAAACCATTATAATCCTTAAGACCTTAAGTGAGTATTTTACCTTCTTAAGGATGGTTTTCTCTTTGGGATGATGTCCCTAATGCCTCCACACTCCATGGGTGGTAACAGAACCCTCTCAGTCACATAATAACAATGGACAAAGTCTTAGTTAACAAATTTGACAAGATACTTAGTTTAAGGAGTTTTAAGGCATGAATTTGAACATTAAAAGGAGGTGTTCTTACCTTGATACATGGATAGTTTTAGGCCCTATTTTCAGCCACCTAACAGAGGGTAGAATGAACTTTAGTTCATGGAAAATCAAGGAAAGAGAAGGGTTCAAGAGGTACATAAGTTCTTAGTTTTTACCTTGCCTTTGGAGCTCTTTAGGAGATGTTTTGGAGAAGCCCCTTGGCTCAATGAAGGTATTTTGAAACACCTTCATGTTATAGGAGAAACGGTGTAAAAATGGAGTAGAAACAAGTGCTAATTTCGGATCTATGAAGAAATGAGCAAAAATGTGCTTTAAGGTAATTTTGTCTTACCCTGACTTACCTAGCTTGGCTTCCTTGTTTCTCCACGTTTTTTACTGGCCCATAATCCTAGATTTCAATTTGGAATGAAATAAGAGAAGTGGGTGGTGATTTGGAGCAAGATAAATGGAGTTTTGAGGTGTAAAAGGTGAAATGAGCTTAATGCTCCATGGATGATTTGGAGCTTCAAGAGAATGAATGAATGGTGTTTGTTAGGTGATTTATATGGCAGAGACAGAGGGAGAAGAAACACCTTCAGCTGATGGAGTATGTGCAAAGAGAATGGAGTGTGTGAGAGAGTGTTTTTGTAAGAAAAGTCTTGACTAGCTACCTAGGCACGTAAGGCTATGTTTTGTTTTATTGTGTCACATATTTTATTCAGCTTATTTTGACTTTCTACAGCCATGAGGGGTGAGTAATGGCTGAAAATTTCTAGTTTTGTGTGGGTGTAAGGAAGGATGAGGTGGCTTTGTCTTTTGTAAGGTGAGTTGTCCTTTAGTGCTTTTTTTATTTCTCACTTGCTTTTGACTTGTTTATTCATTGTGAAGCAGCCGAGACATGTGGGTAGGAGGGCAGTACATGCCAGCTTTGTGTGAGAAAAGATGAGAGGAAGAATGGTAGAAAGTAACGTTTGCTTTTTTCTCATTTGTACATCCTTGTCTTCTTGTTTACTTTATGCTTTCTGCTTTTAATTTTCTCTTCTTTCCTTGTGCATGTGGCCGGCTGTAGTAGTCATTGGAGGCAGATTTTTCACTTTTTCAAGGCTTAATATTGTGTCGTTAATGATAGGTGTAACGGACTTGTTTTTATGTGTTAAGTGGTAACGTGTGTTATTCTTGCTTTAATGTGTATATTTAAGTGACTATTGCACTTATAGTTTGTTTTGTATATATGAGATATTTTGTACCATTTGATGAGTAAATTTGTGGTATTAATACATGTACTAAGGTGTTACATGTAGTATAGTTTTAAGAGTTGATTTCTCCTTAATAATGCTCTCTCTTTGATTAGAGATTTAACGTATAGGTTGGTGTCTACTTTGGACTATATGTTTATACGCTAATGATTATAATGAGTATTACTCATTAGATGAATAATTTCTAATTATAATTTCCATTTGATTTAATTCCTTTTTAATTAAGGTAATTAATGTTTGGGGTATTTCAGTCTACCCCCCTTAAAAAGACTTCATCCCTAAGTCACATAAATCGAATAGGTAATGTAACTACCCATGTATATCTATCTGATATAACATTTACATATAACGTATTTTGCTATACAACACATAACCACTATTGTGGCATTGATTGAATCATGTATGGATGTAGGCGATCCATCAGCACCATAATTCCTATTAGTTCTAAAACCCTGACAACCTCCCAGGTGTCCGTATCAATCCATTGTTCCACAATTACGCACTACAATATTGGTTCTTTCACTTTCCATATAGGGATATATATGTCTAACACAAGTATCACCAGGGATACATCATAAACAAATGTATTCACAACACAATCTAGTATCTCGTAGAAACGTAACACACATATAAGTGTACAAATACACGTACAAACAATTACAACTAAGTATGCCCCGCATACGTACAACAAGAACAATACAAACAACACGGAATCCTGGTATACACCAGTGCACGCCAAGAGGCTCTACCCCCCTTAAAAAGGGTTATGCCCCGTGGCCCCCAAAGTATCTAACAACCGCTATAAGAAGAGTGTTGGATACTTGGCTCGTATAGAGTCCTCCAACTCCCATGTGGCCTCTTCTGCCTCATAGTTGGACTAAAGGCCTTTGACTTTTAATGGTCTTGGTCTTGGTCTCCCTCTTTTCCGTATCGGGGATGAGGATGAGTCTTTTCTTATCTGAAAGACGGATCTAATTCTAGCCTTTTTGGGCTTGAAAATATGTGGAGGGTGAGACACATACTTCTCTAGTTGGAAAGCGTGAAGTATTTTGTGCGCTCTCCCAAACACGTTGTAATGGGCCCACTCGCTTCGTAATGAGGTGTAGACCTACGAAATAGGGTTCAATGTGCCCTTTTCGTTATTATTGATGTATTACAGATTGTTATTAGTAGCAAGTTATTGCTGACCCCATTCCAATGTGACAGTGCTATACCCGGTCCCTCATGCTTTTGAAAACAGGGGTATTTTAATCGGAGTGGGTATCTTATTGTACGGACGCTCGATTGATTTAAAGTCCCCTATCTTGATATTCTAGATTACTAGCATATGTGCGTGTACTATATCTTCAAGTGTTCTTTGTCTTCACTTACTGGCTTTCAGTTGAGGTAAGATGTGATTGGGCTATTGTTAGTATTTAGTGTTCTTTGCACTTGTCTCAACAATCCTGAGACGTACCAGCCTGTATGTCCACAGAGATAGTCTTTGTCATCCCGTGTCTTTAGGTTGTTTTGTTCCAGAGTAATACGTTAGTTGTAGTCCTTGTTAGGTGCTTCTTGTGGATGTATATTGTATTTTCTCGTATGTCGGCCTAACAACAATATTCGTATTGTTCGCCCTGTGCTTTTGCTGAGGAAATTCGTTTGTTATTTTATTTTTGTGTTATGCTTCTTTCAGCATCCAATGTGGGTATGCTCTACGGCAGGGAGGCATTTGTCCCTAGGTTTATCTTATATCTTTCTCATGTTTATTTACCATGAGTGTATTTGTACATTATGAGTCTCCACGTGGGTGTATAGCGTTAAAAGTTGTATTTACTTGAGTGTCTCTTTGAACGGTCTAGACTACTGTAGTATGCCTTTAAAAGAATTTTGTTCCTCATTATTGAGTTTTATGCGAGTTTCACTTGTCTAATTTGTGCCAACATATTTATTTCTAATGGCTGCTCATAATGGCCGCTTCTGTGCGTACCATATCGTCATCGATTCGACGGTTATTGGTTATTGTTACACTTGCTTTAACGCTTAGGGCATCCGCTAGTATACTAGCTCTGCCTTTTTCTATCGATTAGTAGTGTGTTTATGTTAACCCCCTTTTGGGTGAAAAAGTAGCATTGCCCTTACTCTTGGGCATGTGGTGACTATTACACCATACAGTATTAGTGTTTTTAGTTTGGAGAATAGTTCTCTTTGTGCCCCTTCTTTCGGGTGGCGGTTATCATCATTAAGTAGGTTCCTTCTGGAAGGCAAGAATTGTGCCATTATGAGTGGACTCTTGATCCTCATTAGGGTTTCACATATTTACTCGCCCATTTAATGGGTTCTCATGCATTTGTCATTTAATTGACTATTAGTTCTCTCATCTTTCGGGAGGTTTCCCTTTACATTACTGTGTATTAATCACTCCTTTGTGGAGTCACGACTTTAGTCGTGCTGTATCTAAGGTTTTGGTTCCTCTAGTATCGTTGGTTAGACTGAGACCTTCTTGTTAATTCATTAGAGGTGGTTATTTGCACTGGTCTGGATTTGTGTCACTGACCTTGGCATGAAGTTGACTACTTCATTTTCCTTGCACTGCTTGTCTATATGTATGGGATACCATACTGATACATAACTACTCACTTGACGAACTTATAGGTAGTCTGTCGAGTCTGCAAGATCCTACCGAGCATGGTCGTCCCATATTTCATTTTTGTATACTTGTAGTGTTCGTCACACGTTATAATTTTGAGGAGCATTCTTTTGTCGGTCTCTTTCTCAAACAATATTGGTGTGTCCCAAAGGGATTTTTAGGTTCCTTGGGTCCCTTGCCCAATGGGCATGATTACGTGTTCTACGTTTAGTTGGTGTTTGTGGTATTGTGCCATAATGGTGTGGTTCATACTGTAATTGTACGAGGTGGTTTTCTCCTCTACCATTGTTTTCGACATATGTTCACTAATGTCTTGAAGAGGTTTCTATGACCACTTGTATTGACAGGTCATTGTTGGTCTATTATTTAATAAGTTCTTTATTGGAGTGATTGTGCATAGACTTCAAATTACCATTATCTGGTTTTCGTGTGCGCCATTTGTGTTTGTTCATTATTTCTCATTTTATATTTTACAGGTTGTTATGTTGTTTACGGTAAGCATTATAGTTCTTCTAACTTTACCCTATTTTCCTGGGTTGCATCATTTGTTGTAATTTCAGACTTCATGGCGAAGACCATGTTCTCTTTTTTATGGAAGTCTTTATTGTGGTCTGGTTTAATCGGTTTTCGTTACTTGACATGTCATTTTTTAGTGTTATTGTTCAATTGGTTTATAATTGGGAGGTAGTTGGAGGCGGTACCTTCGCTCCCCTAGGCTTGTGTCCTTCGGTGGTACATTGAGTACTTTCATTTAGACTTGTGCTTTGTAGCGCTTAGACTTGGTGTCTTGTATCACTGTTTAGGTTGTTTGCCATTGTTTAACTTACATAATTATATCACTGACATTCGTCTCGTAGTAGACGAAATGTCTTAAACACGTACTCCTCTTTTTGTCACCTTTTGTATGGTGGAATACCGGTCATTCCCTTTACGTGGAAATTCCATCCAATTATCAGTTGTGATCAAGTGGGGTAACAATTTATTTTTCTGTCTTGACATTTGTTCGTTCTTGTTGGTCATGGTACTTCTTTATAAGGATAGTGCCTTGGATGTTAATTGTGTAAGCAGTCAATGCAAATCTGCGCTTGTGGCTGCAATTGGTTAATTCATATCCGTGTTACAGTATAACGGGTTCAATCATTCTCTTGTTGTGGTCATCGTGTTCTCGACGTTATGGTAGGTTATTGCTCAGGCTTCTTGACCTTGATATTCTTACCGGAGGTAGTGGTACTTGTGGTTTTCCATCTTGATCCTATTGAGGATTAGCAGGTTTTCCCCTTTTCTAAGTATTTATTGGGTATTGGCGTGTGCCGTTATGGGCATAGGGTTGGCCCTAATTGTTACGCGATCATTTTTCCACCATAATTCCCTATATATGTTCAGGGTTAAGCTGTTATTCACAAATATTCATTTTGGTACTTATTGTTAAATTGGATCTTTAGCTGTTGCAGCTGGTAGACTTCGGTTCCTTGTCTATTCCTATGTGATTAATTCTGGCCACTTGTAGAGAGTTTCAGGAATCATCCGACCCTGATGTAATCAATATCAATGTTGAACTATCCTTCCACCCCAATTGTGTTCAGCTTCCCTTGATCTGTACCAGATCAAGTTCCATCTCCCACGTCAATTTCAAATCATTAAATAATTTATCAAATATGTTATGGTGTTTGGCTCATAAGCCGATGTTATTGGTTCATTATTGTTTAATGGGTGTAGTTTGTTATGGGCTAGTGTATGCCCTTTAGTTGTAATGGTCGGACTCATCGGGTCCTTTTGAGGTTGTAGTCCTTGTATTTTAAGGGTTTTGTGACCCTATGGTGACAAGTTGTAGTTGTAAATTTTATACAGAAGTGGTACGAATGTGGGTGGTTACCGGTAGCCATGGTGTTGCACCTATGGCCTACACGGTTATAAGCTTCAGTTGTAGTCATTATAGTGTAGTTTTACTGTTGTGCAATTATGGTTACAGTTATAGTTGTAGTTGCAGTTGTTGTTGCAACACTTGTTGTAGCAAGTGGCGAGGTAGACGGAATTGGTAATGTATTGCTTTTCATAGCGCTTGCTGTAGCAAGTGCACCATGCAGGTTGAGTTATTGGTTTTATAATTGTTGGTCTTGTTGACACTTCGGTCGTCTGAGTATGGTCTAGATGGTTTGTCTTGAAAAGTGTAGTATGGAGTTATTTCGGTCCGTTATGGTATGATAAGTTTTTTCTAAGGTAGTTCTATTTTGGGTTCTCTGAGTTGGGTCTTTTTCTGAGTTTTGTTTTAAAACTTCTCATGGTAGGAGGAGGTTTTTTGCATACTATATGCAGTCAATTTTTTAAGTTAATAGGTGTGCGGTTACCTAGATCGCGCTGTGTACTAGGACCAGCGCCTAAGGTTCCCACAAAATTCGGGGTATTCTGCCCCTGGTGACTCCTTTCCCTTCTAATTGCTCGTATCAGCTGGGGTCTGCTCCGCGTAGCTAGTTCGTGGTTCTTCGGGTCCAGCAGATGGAGTACTCTAGTTGTCCTTGGTACGACATTCCTCTTTTCTTGAGTGTTGTATTGTAGTAATTTTAGGAGTTTAGCTCATAAGCTCATACGGTTATTGCAATTGTAGGTCAGGTTTCTCTGAACCTTCTAGGTTGTATCGGGTTGAATTTATCCCCTTTCTGGGAGAGACCTTTAAGCGGTCATGTGTTCCACATGTTATGAATTTTTATAGTCATCTTAGACTCGTTTTTCTATCCTTCGATCTTCGGGTGCACCCGTGCGTGCTTCCTTGGGTTAATTGGATAAGGTTTCGGTGTCTAATTATAAGCTGACCCGATTGTCCTATGGATTCTTATCCTTCTTCAAAGTAAGGTTTAATGTATATTCTTCACTGCGTATAAGTACGCTTCTAGATAGTATGTAACTATCGGACCCCTGGTCATGATTCATTGTATCACAAGCTCTTTTGTCTGTCTTGATGACACAGTGACTACAACAACCGCATCGGTCTTCCGAATAGGAGGAATTCTTCTGTCTTCTTGGCGTCATCCATTACATTGCCTCTATGGGTGATACTCGAGGTGTGGGAAGTGGCGGGTGGGGTACCACTGCTGTTTCTCGGGATGTTCTTCCATCAAGCTAGTGCGATGACTGTAGTCTCAACGCTATTCGGGGTTGCAGGACTTTGTCATCCCTGACATGCCTCTTCTCGACACCCGTAATACGCTATGTCGTATCATTACTCGGTAGTTTACCGTATATTAGTCAATAAACACAAATATGTCATTAAGGCTAATATTGTTACGCATTTAGCGTTACTAAGACACTGGTTCCTTTAAGACGAGACGTCTCGTACCTCACAAACGTTTCCCGTATTTCCATAATCCAAAGCTCAATGTCTTAGTCTTAATTTCGTCATCAGAGCGGTACTCCGCTCTAATACCACTTTTTGTAACACCCCTCACACTAAACGCATAATAATCACTCTCGTAGCATAATTAAAGACATCTTACAGTGGAAGTTAAATACTAATAATTCTCACTCGGGTATCACATGCCATTACTTGCCCATGCGAGTAAAGAAGCACAAAAGAAATATAATAAAACAACAACAATAATTAATCGCAGTGATGAACGAGATATATACTACATCATCCTAAGTTTAAACTGATACATAAAGTAAGTGAGCATCTTAGGTAATCCCAATGTTTACATCGTACTAAATATAACTAAGTCTAAAGGTGCGATAATTAAATAACGTCGTTGACTACCCTGAAGTCCCGCACTCCGGCTTCATAGCTCGATCAAGTCCTGTAATGTGGTGCCATAAAGGCTCAGCCAACTGCTGGTATGCTAAATGTGATCCTAGACCCTTTAGGTCACTTAGGTTGATTAGTCATCTTGCTTAACATGAGATTCGTTTCATGTTGTTCTGTTACATGCTTATAAAATACTGTAAATGCGGAATTAAACATACAACAGGCACTTAATTATCCCCACAACAATTCACAATGGTCACACCATTAGCAAGATATCAACCAATGTAGTTAGTAAGGATCACAAGTTAGTTGTAACTGAATAAGCTCACTTGTTCCATTTCCATCATACAAAGCCCCGCTTCTATCACAATCTCACATAATCATACGGGTGTCATGTTAAGGACAATTTCCCGTTTAACCTCACACATTTATAATTGGACAATACTCCTATGCCATCTACCAGTGAGTAGATGGACTTACTAGTCTACAGTGGTAGACGTCCATATGGCTGAAGCCAAGGTGCCAACGGTAGCACATTCCGGCTAACGATCGTATCCGGCTCGTTAGACTTAACAAGAGTAAACCCTAAACGGGTACGAAATTAACTCTAGTGATCACTATGCGCAACCTGCTAGGACGAATGCAGCCCAGGATTTACTAAACAATGTATCATTAATTGTTAAACTCTCATTGGTTAGTGTATTTTAGTTAATCTCCTGGAGATTTAATCTTGTTATTGGAGAACACATTCATTGGATGCCCATGGGGTCTTACACACGTATACCTAGAAGTCTGCTAGGTGATGTTTACAGGTAGAGTTATCGCTCTAGAGACGGTTAATACCGGGTCTCTAAATTAAGTTCCTTACTTAGTGTTTTAGAAGTAGTTTACACTCATAAGTTTTTAGTCGGAGTTTCTCCTAATGGTTGACGCACAAGTTAGGTGATACTCAATATCACTTGTCCGATCGACGTTCGCGCACAGTTAATAAACGCTTTGGCGGTCGAAATACGTAAACACATACAATACATGCATAACATAGATATTGCTCTTCACAGATAAATCACACAATGTTTGGACGAAAGGAAACTAGGGGTGGCCATTAGGTTCGGTTAATTCGGTTTTGACCGAAAACCGTATTTTTTCGGTTATTTTTTACTGAAATTTTTAACCGTATTTATATTTCGGTTATACGGTTAGCCGAATAGTAATTCGGTTCGGTTATCGGTCATGACATAAGCACTATTCGGTTAACCGTATAACCGAAATTTCATATCACTCCAAAACCCAGCGTTTTGCTTTGATTTTAGTTAGGCCACGCCAGGGTTATCTTCTCTCGACTCACTCTCCAAGTCCTAAACCTAACTCCTTCCCTCCGCTCTCTGTCTCGACTCACTCACGGTCTCACGATTCTCACCCGCCCGCCGCAGCGCAGCGCAGCCCGCACACCGGACCGTCGCGCGCGCCATTGCCTCTCCCGAGTTTCGACCGCCACACCGCAGCCCACAACAAAGTCGTGTCGCCGTCTCCGTTCTTGTCGGTTCGTCCTTCGTCCTTCTTCCTCTTGTTCAGACTTCAAAGAATCTGTCCTTCTTCCTCTTCGTCGATTCTTTCTACTCAGTGAGCTTTGATAGATAGTGTAAGAAGATAAACCAATTGAGAACAATGTGTGTCGAATTTTTCCATTGATTAGTGATAACGGTGGCTTCTTGAATCAGGTTTCCTTGCTTTTTCTTTCTGAAAGTGCAAGAACCTGTATGTATGAATTGAGTACTCAAACTTTCAACAATTTAACATATATGCCAATATTGAAGTGAATGCAGATTATCTATTAATAAATTCGGTAGTATTTTAGGAGCATTTCCGGTGATTCCAAATTGTTCTGTAACAGACTGTGCAAGCTCCTTGTCGTCCAGTGCTACATAAATAAACATCATCTGTATCCAGCGCAATCAATGTTGTTCATTATTAGGCATGGATATTTGCAAATTTTGAAGCATGTGATGTTTCGTCAGAGTATTGCTAGCCTTGAGCATGTTATTCACAAAGTGTAGCAACTATCTATGTAACACTTAATCTATTTCTTAAAAGGAGTCTTGCTAGCTTTGAGTACGTCATTCATCTCAGAGTAACAACCATCCATGTCTACATATAATATAAGTATAGTTGTAACACCCCTAATCGTAAACCTGTAACAACGTCGCAAGTCGTAGCATAATAAATAACGTTCGCAGCGGAAAATAAACTATCTATCCTTGGTGTTACACGCCGTTACACACCCTTGTGAGTAACAAGGCATCCTTACTTCTTCCAACAACTTCAACTCCTCACGCTGTGATGAACAAGATACTGAGCACTCTTAATATTACAAACCAAATCCAAACTGAGCAACTAAATGAAATACAACAAACTCCTTAATACGATACATAAATAAACTTAAAAGTGTTTCTTGAGAACACATCAGCTACCCTGTTTCCCGCACTCCGGCTTGTGTCTTCTTCAGTAACCTGAAATGTTTTGCCCATTGAAGGGCTCAGCAATCGAAATGCTGGTATGCTAAATGTAGTCCTAAGTCATCTAGATTCCTTAAGTCGTTTAGCCATCTTGATATTAGATTCTTTACATGATATACCGGTTTACAAAAATAACAGTAATAACTGTAATGTTAAACAAACACATAACAGTTCACCTGCAAATCTCATCATACAACAGTAAACAACAGCCAATATACAAACACCGATAATCCATAACAGTAATCAACAAGATACGTGTATTAATTAACTGTACTTGTTAGTTGGCCACCTGGCCCTTATCCTTTAAACCAATCACTTAACCTTTTCCAATTAAATTCCACCTCAGGCGTCATGTAAGACAACCCTTAATAACTTATCAATGGACAGTAGTCCCCTGGGTTCCATAGGAACCGTTACCAGCTGACCTTATGGCCCTGGATAATTATTTTGACCGTTCCGGTCGAACCTGTGCACCAACGGTAGTGCCCTTCGCCATCGTCGAATGTGGACAATGGATTCCCTTGAGTGACTCCCCATAGAAGTCCCTCGTAGTGATCACGATGCGCAACCAGAAAGTCGAAACAGTCTGGATTCCTCTCTTTATAAGTTAGCCCTTTAGTCAGTGATACAATATCCAATCCTTGAGTTAAGACTATAACAGTTGACTATCAGTTAGGTTCAGTAATACCTAAAGGTCAGTTAGTCTTGTTCCAGTTTAGATGTATAAACTTCCAGTCATAAGACGTCCGCGTATAAATAAAACGTAGTGGTGTCGAGCAATACAGTATACAATATCAGATACATAAATCACAGATATCACTCTTAACAATTAAACACATAACGTCTGGACCTTAGGAAAATCCTTAGCACATTCACACCACACGATTAAAATACCGTTCACCGTGTAACTTGCTAGCTTGATAGTTCACGCCTTAACAGTTTCTCCCCGTACGCTGTTATATTTCATGCAATACCGGGTAATATTAATACAACTGTTCACTAAATATTACAGTACTGTCACTACGGGACTAATACTCGTAGTATACTAACTCTGTGTGTTCTTTTATTCCCCCTGTTATTTAACAGTGGTTCTAGGTAGTTCATGAGTTCATTATTTTATGCAATAACCACATGTGATAATGAATTTCTACCTTGTAGTATATTTCTATTTCTTTAATTATATACTCATAATTGTTTCCACTTATTCTTTATATTATACAATTGGCTTATTTTTATTATAACCACCTTTATTTTATAAACTTTACATTATACTCCATAATATACCATAATACATTATATTACCTAGTTTTAATTTCTTCCTTTATTAAATAACAAAACTAACCTTATAAATTCGGTAATTACAAGTTGCACCTTAACTTTTGTAAATTACCAAATTACCATATAACTTTTATAATTTACTGATTATCCATATTAACTTTCGGAAATTGCAAAACAAATATATTATCTCTTATAAATTACCAAATGACCACAATTATTTTCGGTTTTAGTATATATATTTCCTTTATTACAATTTAACCCCAAAACTTTATATAAGTTACATATTAACTTATAAACTATAGTTTTAATATTTAATTTCCTAATTTACCGAAAAGACCCATATGCCTTTATAAATCACACTTTCGCCCCAAATAAATTTCGGTTTCCATATAATTTTCTTAAATTACAAATTCACCCCAAAACTTTATAAACTTAATATTTTATGTCATAAATCATTTTAACCCAAAGTTTTTGGTTAACACTTTGACAAAGATTTAATTTCATAATTAATACTTTATTATACCCAGAATAGTCATATATTCTCGGCTATACACTATAGTTTCCAATAATTACAAAATAGCCCCAAAACTTTATAAAATGTTATTCTAACACTTAAACACTTATTTAAATTCACCAAAATTCATAATATTAATTCCTACCTTATATTATATCATAATTATGCCAATAAACTCCTTAACTCTCGGTAATGCTATATAATACACTAAACTTTTCAAAATTTACATTTTAGCCACATAACTTATTAAACTAGCCATTTAAATACTTGTAGCTATTTTAATGTTCCCAAAATTTATATATAAGCTAATATACTTATATACTTCTCAAAAATCACCAAATAATTCTTTTTGTTCTCGGCTTATCATATGTTTATCATATGGTTTTAAAACTTGATTTAAACTTTAGAATATGTACATATAAATGTATATAAGCCATATAACACTTCTAAAAAGTATGCTAATGACTTAGAATGATTATAAACTCAAAATAGAACATTTTATCCCTAGACAATTCGGTTTGAACATATATGTATCCTAATTAATTTTTGTGACACAAAGTTTGAAGCTTAAATCAAACTTAAACTTAATAAACCTTAATTATAGAAACTTACTCCTTAAATCAAGATAATTCTTGTACTTGATTTCTCCTTGAATCCCAAGCTCCTCCAATGCTATATTGTTGAAGAACTCTCGGCCTCCTTGGCGATTTCTTGTAGGATTGTAAGAAGATTCTTGCTTCAAGACTTGGTAGATTTAACTAGGAAATTTTCATAGAAATGGTGTTATAACTTAGAACACCATTAATGGAGCTTTGAAGCTCTAAGTAATAAACTAGCAAATGAAGAAGAAAAGAGAGGATAAAAGACTTACCAAATCGGTGGAATGAAGGCAAATGAGAAGGTACACCTACGTATGATTTTAGAGAATGGAAATTGGAAGGATTTCTCTTTTGATAAATTAATGTCAAATTTGACTAATCTTTTCCTTTGTTTATTCATTGATTGTTTGGCTCACTAAATGCCCTTATTTCATGCTAGACTTTGGGCTGATTGATAAGGAATAATAAAGATTTTGGTTGTCAATTGGAGCAAGAGGACAAAGACAAAGGTAGGTGATGTTTCTTTTGAATTTTCTAAGTAGAATACCATGTCAATTTTGTCTTCTTTTATCTTGTATTTTCGGTAATGTAGCTGTAGGTGGGCAATTGATTTTACCAATTTAAGACATGAGAAACATGCCTAGGTAGGTAGATGTTCTAGTTTGATTATAATAAGGCAATCAAAACCTTCTTTTCCTAGTTAAAATCGGCAACCATGTGCTGTTGGAGTCTATTTGATTTTCGTTGTTTTATACATAGATATATGCATCGTTAGGTAGTTGTTTTATTTGACTAATGTATAGCAATCAAAATTGCTTTTCCTTACACAAAATCGGAAGCCACAAGTCATAGGAGCAAGTTTATTTCTTTGTTTATTTGCAACCTTATATTATTTGAATCTAGATCTAACTTTTGTGTATTTAATTTCCTTGCTTTTCAAATGTTAATCTCTTCTTGTTTTTCCTTGTAGGTATTCGATAATGGGAGCCCTCCTTGACTGATTTTATTTGACATTATATCACATGGCACATAATAATATGAGTCACCATTCCATAAGACAATTTAGAAACTAAAAACTAGTCAAAAAGCACCCAAATTGGCGCCCAATATAGAGACCATATGGGACTGATTTTTAATTTTATTCCTGTCACACTATATTGTATTAAGACCATATTATAACATGTTATAAGTCACAACGTTTAATTGGTACATTTATACTAACGTAGAAGATGAAAGTTTCTAAGGAAAAATGCTGATTTATGGTCCTTTTTGATCATAAAATCGGCCCTGTTTGTGCTATGAGTTTAGCACTGGATTTAATTGATTTAGATGGTCAATTTATCCCCTTTTAAGATTATCAACTCGTGGCTCCTCAAAAACTTCAAGGTAATAGCGTAGAACGCATTTTTGTGACACCCGAAGGTGCGTTTTTGTGCTTTAAGGATATTTAGAATATAAGTAGTCTATATGAGTTCCAAGTGTTTATTAACATTATTTATAGTCAATAATAATTGTCAAGGTGTTACATTGAGTTATATGGGGTTATATCAACTCATAACTCAATTTTCGGGCTACCGGGACACTCCCGGGGCAAAATAGGAGCGTTAAGAAATTCGTCCGAGCACTTTATTTATTTTTGAGAAATTAGCTCAAGGGTTCTCTTTAAATGATGAATAATGAGGTTAGGAACTCTTAGAATGATTTATATAGGACTTTGTGCCACCTCGGCACTTCTCCAAGGCATTCTCGGGGGTTTATGGGACCCTCATCGGGAACCTCCGAGCGCTTTGCATTTAATTGAAAATCTACCATGAGGACTTCATCTTAAATTTTTAATAAAGTGTTATGGTGTATTTGGAATGAAGTGTAATGCTTCACACCATCCTATAATGTATTTCTAGGACTTTCGGGACTTTCGGGCCCTTAAGGGGACTCCCGAGCATTTTGTATTTTACTCAGTTTTAGATAAGGTCCTGTGTTCTAAGGGTCATATAATGACCCTTTATTAACTTCCATTGAGGTTTATAGCTTATATAACTTGGTTAGCTTAAGGTCGGTTTAACGTATGTTTTTGACCTTGAGGAGTTTAGGTGCGTTTTAACGCCTAAGTGTTTATATCCCTTCTTAGGGTTTAATAATCCTCTAAATAATACTTATTTACCATTATTTAATTATTTAAATGTTAGGGGTATTTCAGTCTACCCCCTTAAAAGGACTTCGTCCCGAAGTCATAACTTTTACTTACTTATCCTATGGAATCAAGTTCCTCATATCTATTCCCTGTATACATATCATTCCTGGGTGTCAAAACTATACTGACACCTCTACATTCCATCAGTAATCCGAGTGTATGTAACTAGAATAAACACGTATCCTTTATTCGTGAACCAATGTAATCACAGCATAAGTAACTTGATAAATACTGTAAAGCAAATAAATGTGCTTTTATTAACCATCCAAGTATCAACAACCAAGTGTTACATAGAACACATCAATAGCCATTCACTTAAGTGCACACATGCGCAACAATCAAACACAAACAACCATACACAAAACCAAAACCAGGCTGCAAATATGCAAGTCGCATGTGGTGCTCTACCCCCCTTAAAAAGGTTACGCCCACGTACCCCCACAAGTATACACAAACTAAGAGAAAAGTGTTGGATACTTGTCTTGCATGGGGTCTTCTAACTCCCATGTCGCCTCCTCAATGTCGTGGTTTGACCACAGAACCTTGACCATTCTAATGGTCTTGTTCCTGGTCTCCCTAGTCTTGGAGTCTACAATACGAACTGGGGTCTCCTCATATCTAAGTGTAGGATCTAGCTCAAGTGTCTCGGGCTCTAAGATATGTGATGGGTGAGGCACATACTGCTTTAGCTGAGAAATGTGAAACACATTGTGCACTCTCCCAAGCTCAACAGGTAAATCTAATCTGTAAGCTAATGGGCCCACTCGCTCCGTAATAAGGTACGGTCCTACATACTTCGGGCTAAGCTTGCCCTTCTGCCCAAATCTGAAAACTCCTTCATAGGTGAAACTCTAAGGAAGACTCGATCGCCTACTACGAACTCAAGATCTCTCCTTCTGACATCAGCATATGACTTCTGTCTGTCCTGGGCTATCTTCATGTTCTTGCGTATTTGCACAATACCCTCTTTCATCTGGTCTAGGTACTCTGGCCCTAAGATGATATTCTCACTGGCCTCGTCCCAACATAGTGGTGTCCTGCATGGCCTGCCGTACAATGCCTGGAATGGTGGCATCTGAATGGATGCATGATAGCTGTTGTTGTACGTAAACTCGATCAGATGTAGTCGATCTATCCAGCTTTCCTGGAAGTCTAAGGCACAAGCTCTAAGCATGTCCTCTAATGTTTGAATTGTTCGTTCACTCTGACTATCTGTCTGTGGATGGAAGGCTGTACTTAGCTTCAGCTTCGTACCCAATGCCTCCTGAACTTGCTGCCAAAATCTGGAAACAAACCTGGAATCTCTGTCTGGCACAATGGACTGAGGTACACCGTGGTGTCTAATGATCTCTCTCTGGAAGAGGTCCGCCAGCTTGGGGACTTTCCAAGTGTCCTTGATAGGAATGAACTTTGCTACCTTCGTCAGTATGTCGACGATGACCCATATCATGTTAGCACCTCCTCTAGTCGATGGAAGACCTACTACGAAATCCATGGATATATCCTCTTACTTCCAATAAGGAATGGGCATCGGCTGTACTAAACCGGCCGGTCTCCGGTGCTCAAATTTTACTTTCTGACACGTCATATATCTCGCCACAAACTCTGCAACATCTTTCTTCATACCACTCCACCAGAAATGTAATTTCAGATCTTTATACATCTTCGATGACCCTGGGTGTACTGATAAGGATGAGCAATGAGCTTCCTGTAGTATCTTTCCTTCAAGTCTGGGCTGGACTCTGGAATGCACAAACGACCATTTATTCTGATTAACCTGTCTTCACTTGAGTACAAAGTCATACTTTTGTCTCTCAAAGATACCGTCAGTCAACTGCTGCCTGATAGTCTTCATATACTGGTCGTTTTCCTGAGCACAGCGTACCTCCTCGATGAGGTCGTTGTCTCCTATCATGGAAAATAAGGAATGAGCTCTACGGCTCAGGGCGTCAGCAACTACATTTGCCTTGCCCTCCTTGTACCTGAGGTCGATGTCGTAGTCCTTCAGAAACTCGACCCATCGCCTCTGTCTCATGTTAAGCTCCTTCTGAGTGAATAAATGCTCAAGGCTCTTATGATCTGAGTAAACTATCACTGTAACTCCATATAAGTAGTGGCGCCAGATCTTCAGTGCAAACACAACTGCTCCCAATTCTAAATCATGAGTCGGGTATTTCTCTTCGTGTTTCTTCAGTTGACGTGATGCATAAGCAACAACCTTTACATTCTGCATAAGTATTCATCCTATCCCTGTGCCTGAGGCATCGCAATATACTTCAAATCCGTCGGTTCCCTCTGGAATGGTGAGTATTGGTGCCGACGTCAGTAGATCCTTCAGTGTCTGAAAGGAACACTCACAATCTTCAGTCCATACAAATGGAGAGTCTTTCTTCATCAGGCTAGTCATTGGTTTCGCCGTTTGGAGAAGTCTTGAACAAATCTGCGATAGTAACCAGCTAATCCCAAGAAACTACGAATATCTGTCACTGTCTTCGGTCTCGGCAAGTCTTAACTGCCTCAATTTTCGCAGGGTCTATAGATATACCGATGGCTGATATTACATGCCCTAGAAAAGATACACTGTCTAGCCAGAAATCACACTTTGAAAGTTTGGCATACAATTGGTTCTCTCTCATGGTCTGCAAAACTTGCCTCAGATGCACCTCGTGCTCGTCCTTAGTCTTAGAATATACTAGAATGTCGTCGATGAATACAACTACCGATGAGTCTAACTGCTCCCTGAACAATCGGTTCATAAGGTCCATGAATATTGCTGGGGCATTCGACAAGCCAAATGGCATAACTGTGAACTCATAGTGCCCATAACGCGTTCGAAAAGCTGTCTTCTCTATATCTCCATCCGCTATCCGTATCTGGTGATATCCTGATCTCAGGTCAATCTTTGAGAAAACTGTAGCGCCTATTAATTGGTCAAACAAATCGTCAATCCGTGGTAATGGGTACTTGTTCTTCACCGTGACTGCATTAAGCTCCCTGTAGTTGATGCAAAGTCGCATGCTACCATCCTTCTTCTTTACAACAAACAAAAACTGGTGCTCCCCATGGTGATGCACTTGGTCTGATGAAACCTTTGTCAAGCAGATCTTCTAACTGAATCTTCAACTCCTTCATCTCTGCTGGTGCCATTATGTAGGGTGCTTTAGCAATAGGCCCTGTGCCTGGTAATAAGTCGATGGAAAACTCCACATCTCGCTTAGGTGGCATCCCTGGTAAATCTTCCGGAAATAGATCAGAAAAATCTGAAACGACTGGTATGTCTGACTGCGTCTACTCCTCCTGTCTCATGTCCTGGACATAGCACAAGTAGACTGGTTGTCCCTTCTTCACTTTCTTCATCAAAGATATAGCAGATACTAACTTAAAAATAGGCTCTCTAGGAGTACTGCGATATGAAATTGTCTTGCCCTTTGGGCTCTTCAGTAGTAATCTATGCTCTGCACAATTGTAGTCGTCCCTAGTACTTCTGCAGCCAATCCATGCCCATGATGATGTCAAAACCCAAATTATCCAACTCGATCAAGTCCGCGTGAAACTCTTCATCCATGATGTTAATCTGAACTCCCTTATGTAGTTTCGTGCACCTCACTCTCTCCTTCGTCGGTAGTGTGACTAGGAAATCTGAGAGAGGCTCAGGGATTGTCCCTAGCTTCCTTGCTAATGTAGAGGATATAAAGGAATGAGACGCTTCTGAATCGAATAGTATCGATGCACTCTTGCCATTTACTATAAAGGTTCCCATGATGACATTCCCCTTATCCTTGGCCTCGGTCTTGTCCAACACATTCAGCACTGCTCCTCCATTAGACTCGAGGCCTGGGGTTAATAATTCATAAGATAGTGCATGTCTCAAAGGAATTAAAATGCCATTCATTAATCCAATGATTCTCACATACAAGCTCCATAATTACATCAATATTGCCTAAACGTCAAATTTAACCGTCCGGGTTTCAAATGGGTAGTATTTACTAAGATTGATGGGGTTGTATTCAACTTAATGCTCTTAATCCTGTGGTACACTAATCTAGATTCTCCACTAAATATCAACACGTCTCATGACTTCAAAATAATCTTCCTCGCCTTGTCCATCCTCTTCTTATCACCGTATACAAACTCAGCATCATCTCCAATGGAGAATGATACAACTGGTATCCCTTTGGTAATTGACTCAGATGTCTCATCTCGGTCCAGGTGTAATCCAAGTCTTCCCCCTTTCTCATAGAAGTTCGCAATACGAATGTCGGCTCTCATGTCTGGAATGGGGTTGGTTTCTAATTGTTGTGCAATCTTGACCGCTTCTATTACTAACATTTGAAAACTATCGGGTATCCTAGGAACTCATGCTCCATCTATCTTTCTAACCTCTTGATACAACCTAGTTTGTGGATCCCAATCCTTACCCATACACATCATATACAATTTAAGTTTTGATCCACTACCATATCCTAGAGTGTAAAATCCTCCAAGGCCTATTCCCAAAGTTCTACATTCATTTACAATAGCTATTTGTTCATCTAGAGCTAAATATTGCCTGAGTAAGATCATGTCGGGTCGAAGTACTTGGCATTCCTTCTCTGGATATTCCCGACCTTCGCTCATAGGCTCAGGTGATCTCGGTCTCGTAGGTATGGGAAAACAAATGTCGAAGTACCCTATTAGGTGAGAGGTTTCCTAAGTTAGGTCTCTCTAAATTTTGATTCACACTAAACACATACAAGTCTCTTCGACTGAATAACTGTAAACACACATTCATGGCATCATGCTTTTGTTTTAAGTTCTAGGCTTACCGGTTTCGCGCTGAGCGCTAGCCTCAGCGCCTGAAGTTCCCACTGAATACAGGGTGTTTCTTCCTGGAACTATCTTCTTTCCTTTCTGCTGCGTAGTTGTAGATGGCTGTCCCGCCTGACCTCTAGCGTAGGTATTAGTCTGTGGCGCTTGGCCTCCTCGTGATCCGCTCGCCTCTGTAGCTGGGTTTCTCTGTGAACTTCTAGATCCCTTGTACACTCGGCTTGCTGGGTTGGAAAAACATTCATACTCCCGGTGGCCTTCATTTTTGCAATAGCGGCACTCCACCATCTTGCCTGTGCAGTCTACTCCTGGGTGATCATTTCCACAGCGCTTACAGTAGTAGTGGCGCTGGGTTGGCTTATTTCCTATTGTTTATACAACATGGTTTAGTAAGGTACAACTAATAAATATTTGGTTAAGTGAGAGGTGGGTATCCTTACCCTTAGGTGGTGCCGATATAAGTGGCTTAGCATCAATAGCTGGGCCGGTCAGACGAGGGACCAGCTCCTTCGTCTTCTGACCTTGAAAGTCCTTCCGCCCCTTCTTCTTATCAAAGAATCTCCTGTTGAAGGTTTAGGTTAGTGACCAAACTAAGTGTGGGTAATATATAAGTACTGCTTTCCAATCAAAGGTTTCTTACTTTCCCTTCCTGTTGTAACCGCCAGAGGTTGCTCCCCCATCTTCTCCTTCAGGATTCTTCCTTTTCTTTCCCTGGGCTTCCTCCCTGGACTGAAGCATTAACTCAGTTGCTGATGCTGCGTCATATCACTCTTGTATTGTAGTGAAACGTATTACTCCCATGGCGCCCTGGATGTGAAATTGCAAACCTCCCCTAAACTTTTGAATCTTCACGGTGTCAGAGTAGTCGACCCCTGGGATGTAGTCCAACAAACTAATGAACCGTGCGTAGTACTGGTCAACTGTTTGACTCTCCTGGATTAGGGTCTCGAATTCTTGCATTTTCTCTGCTTAAGGTGTTCGGGGTAGTACTTCTCCCGCAACACTTCTACAAACGCTGTCCATCCAAAGTCCGGTGTAGCTCTATGGTGGCCCTCCACATACCGCCACCAAATATCAGCTGCGTCCTTCAGGTTGTACGCGACGATGTCGACCTTCTGGTCTTCTGGAACTCTAACAGCCTTGAAGGCCTTCTGGTGCTCTACTATGAATTTCTCCAATGCGGCGGGGTCTGGTTCCCCTGAGTAAGTCGGTACTCTAGCATCTGCAACGCTCTTCAACCAGTTGGTTTCTCTGGGCTGCGGCGGGTGGGGTATGGCTCCCGCAAACTGAGCTCCTAGTTACTGCGCGAAGGCTGCCATGGCCTCTGCTAGGCCTGGTATCGCCGGAACATCTGCCGGTGTCACGCCACCGCGTCCACTGCCGCCTCCACGTGGTCTTCCTCTTGTCGACATCTATAAGATAGTATACTATTATTTCTACTCGGTTGCTACACCGTTTTTACAAACACAATCATAAACATGTAAGAAAGCTAACTACTAGCAATAAAGATATCCCTAGAATTTTTCCCTAGGTCACGAATCCTCACAGACGTTCCCGTACCCCAAAATTCCTATGCTTACTTTTCTTGACTCAGTATCCTTCATCAGAGCGTAACTACGCTCTGATACCACTTTTTGTAACACCCCTAATCCTAAACCGGTAACAACGTCGCAAGTCGTAGCATAATAAATAACATTCGTAGCGGAAAATAAAACTATCTATCCTTGGTGTTACACGCCGTTACTCACCATTGTGAGTAACAAGGCATCCTTACTTCTTCCAACAACTTCAACTCCTCACGCTGTGATGAACAAGATACTGAGCACTCTTAATATTACAAACCAAATCCAAACTGAGCAACTAAATGAAATACAACAAACTCCTTAATACGATACATAAATAAACTTAAAAGTGTTTCTTGAGAACACATCAGCTACCCTGTTTCCCGCACTCCGGCTTGTGTCTTCTTCAGTAACCTGAAATGTTTTGCCCATTGAAGGGCTCAGCAATCAAAATGCTGGTATGCTAAATGTAGTCCTAAGTCATCTAGATTCCTTAAGTCGTTTAGCCATCTTGATATTAGATTCTTTACATGATATACCGGTTTACAAAAATAACAGTAATAACTGTAATGTTAAACAAACACATAACAGTTCACCTGCAAATCTCATCATACAACAGTAAACAACAGCCAATATACAAACACCGATCATCCATAACAGTAATCAACAAGATACGCGTATTAATTAACTGTACTTGTTAGTTGGCCACCTGACCCTTATCCTTTAAACTAATCACTTAACCTTTTCCAATTAAATTCCACCTCAGGCGTCATGTTAAGACAACCCTTAATAACTTATCAATGGACAGTAGTCCCCTGGGTTCCATAGGAACCGTTACCAGCTGACCTTATGGCCCTGGATAATTATTTTGACCGATCCGGTCGAACCTGTGCACCAACGGTAGTGCCCTCCGCCATCGTCGAATGTGGACAATGGATTCCCTTGAGTGACTCCCCATAGAAGTCCCTCGTAGTGATCACGATGCGCAACCAGAAAGTCAAAACAGTCTGGATTCCTCTCTTTATAAGTTAGCCCTTTAGTCAGTGATACAATATCCAATCCTTGAGTTAAGACTATAACAGTTGACCATCAGTTAGGTTCAGTAATACCTAAAGGTCAGTTAGTCTTGTTCCAGTTTAGATGTATAAACTTCTAGTTATAAGACGTTCACGTGTAAATAAAACGCAGTGGTGTCGAGCAATACAGTATACAATATCAGATACATAAATCACAGATATCGCTCTTAACAATTAAACACACAACGTCTGGACCTTAGGAAAATCCTTAGGACATTCAGACCACACAATTAACATACCGTTCACCGTGTAACTTGCTAGCTTGATAGTTCACGCCTAAACAGTTTCTCCCCGTACGCTGTTATATTTACATGCAATACCGGGTAATATTAATACAACTGTTCACTAAATATTACAGTACTGTCACTACGGGACTAATACTCATAGTATACTAACTTTGTGTGTTCTTTTATTCCCCCCTGTTATTTAACATTGGTTCTAGGTAGTTCATCAGTTCATTATTTTATGCAATAACCACATGTGATAATGAATTTCTACCTTGTAGTATATTTCTATTTCTTTAATTATATACTCATAATTGTTTCCACTTATTCTTTATATTATACAATTGGCTTATTTTTATTATAACCACCTTTATTTTATAAACTTTACATTATACTCCATAATATACCATAATACATTATATTACCTAGTGTTAATTTCTTCCTTTATTAAATAACAAAACTAACCTTATAAATTCGGTAATTACAAGTTGCACCTTAACTTTTGTAAATTACCAAATTACCATATAACTTTTATAATTTACTGATTATCCATATTAACTTTCAGAAATTGCAAAACAAATATATTAATTCTTATAAATTACCAAATGACCACAATTATTTTCAGTTTTAGTATATATATTTCCTTTATTACAATTTAACCCCAAAACTTTATATAAGTTACATATTAACTTATAAATTATAGTTTTAATATTTAATTTCCTAAGTTACCGAAAAGACCCATATGCCTTTATAAATCACACTTTCGCCCCAAATAAATTTCGGTTTTCCATATAATTTTCTTAAATTACAAATTCACCCCAAAACTTTTATAAACTTAATATTTTATGTCATAAATCATTTTAACCCAAAGTTTTTGGTTAACACTTTGACCAAGATTTAATTTCATAATTAATACTTTATTATACCCAGAAAAGTCATATATATTCTCGGCTATACACTATAGTTTCCAATAATTACAAAATAGCCCCAAAACTTTATAAAATGTTATTCTAACACTTATTTAAATTCACCAAAATTCATAATATTAATTCCTACCTTATATTATATCATAATTATGCCAATAAACTCCTTAACTCTCGGCAATGCTATATAATACACTAAACTTTTCAAAATTTACATTTTAGCCACATAACTTATTAAACTAGCCATTTAAATACTTGTAGCTATTTTTAATGTTCCCAAAATTTATAATATAAGCTAATATACTTATATACTTCTCAAAAATCACCAAATATTTCTTTTTGTTCTCGGCTTATCATATGTTTATCATATGGTTTTAAAACTTGATTTAAACTTTATAATATATACATATAAATGTATATAAGCTGTATAACACTTCTAAAAATTATGCTAATGACTTAGAATGATTATAAACTCAAAATAGAACATTTTATCCCTAGACAATTCGGTTTGAACATATATGTATCCTAATTAATTTTTGTGACACAAATTTATACCTTAAGGTAATAATCTTACCCTATATGTTATGAATTATTTTTCTTGATATTTTAACCCAATATTTCCGGCCTTAATATTACTAAGGCTTATACATAACTTTTATACCAAAGTTTGAAGCTTAAATCAAACTTAAACTTAATAAACCTTAATTATAGAAACTTACTCCTTAAATCAAGATAATTCTTGTACTTGATTTCTCCTTGAATCCCAAGCTCCTCCAATGCTATATTGTTGAAGAACTCTCGGCCTCCTTGTATATATTTAGGATATCCAGTCGTTAGACTTCTAACAAGGATTTATAAGTAAGATTTGGAGTAGTTTTTCAAGAATATACCTTAGGTATTTTTCAAGGAATTTTCGGTACACCTTGGGATGATTGTAGATCTAGGTTTCCTTCATGAAATAATGAAGAGAATATAGATTTAGAAGCTCTATGTAACACCCCTCTCCATAAACACGACATAGTCCCTCACGTAGCAATAAATAAAACGTCTCGCAGCGGTAAAATAAATAACTATTACAAACTCACTCGGGTGTCACCGGCCATTACTCGCCCATGCGAGCAACGAAGCCAAACTACATCCAACTTCCAAAATAAATAAACTGCTAACCGCAGTGATAACGAGAAACTCCTGTACATCATACTAAGTCCACAAATCATAAACATCGACAAGTGAGCGTCTACCCAATCCTGAAAAATACCTAATCTTAACATAAGACCATACACCATCCTCATTGCTATACAACATCTTCAATTACCCTGTTCCTGCTCTTCAGCTCCGACAATGATCAACAACCTGAAATGGTGTAGTATCAGCGATAGACGCTGAGTATGCCGGGCCTGGACCCTAATGGTCACTTGTCATTTTAACCATCTTGTTATTAGATTGGTTTCATGTTTTACCATTTTACAGTTATATTCAATACTGTAATAACATGCATAATAAATTTAACCATCCATCCAAATATCCAAACATTCAACCATCCATCCAAATATCCAAACATTCATTTAATATTCCATACAACATTTATATATCGAACGTAACGAGTAATGACAATATAATGTACAATGTACATTCGCCGTAGCGTACAGTTTTCATATTTGATTCACCTTAGCCTTGTAGGCTCCATCCAACCATCAACACACAATAAAATAACCACAAGTATAACCAATAAACAATAAAGCGAAACAACGAGAATAATAAACAAGTATTAAGTCTCGTCCATGGTATTGTTCGCCACTGTATAAGTCTCAATTGTTTTAGTTGTTCAGTTATACCTAGTGACAATGTCTCGTTAAAACGACATGTCTCTAGTTACCCATATATTATGGCGGGTCACCCACGGCAGTAGCCACTCCAACGGTAGAGTCTCCGACCAACGAGCCATTCTAGCTCACGGGAAATTTTCTTGATACTTACGGACCCGTACGCGGACATCCTGGTATCGTTTTTGTGATCACAACACGCACCAAGAGCCACATCCTCTTGGCTTTACTTCCATACCATTAATCAATTAATTATACCATCGCATCGCATTACCAAATTTTCTAACACAGCAGACTAAGGTCATTAGTCCAATCCGGAGTTCGTAAACTCGGGATCCAGTGTTAGATACGAGAGCGGCGTATAGAAAAGGCCAATGCTCCGTACAAAAGTCTCAGATAATATGTATGTGTTATTATCATAGTGCTACAACGTTTTACTTACGTTCCTTATATTTCATATAAGATAGCACCATAGCCGCTAGTTCGTTTTATATATAGGTTCATATATACGAACCAATACTGTTAACTCAACAACAGTAATAATAAGCAGCTATAAATATACAATTCATGCATATTAATTAACACATTCAGACAAACGATCTTATCACAGATCACACAGAAGCCTGAACTGAGGAAGCCCTCAAAGACAACCAGAGACACATAACAACATACAAGTTATATCAACCAAATCCGAGCCCAAGGAGCAACCTTAGGTCAACTCGGCAAACCCCTTTACATACCGTTCACCCTGACTGTATTACGGTGGAGTATGAATCAGCAAGATCCTACGCTCCGTGTAGTCCGTTAGCTCGTCAAGCGTCCTTGTCAGAAGTATACTCTAAACGGTAATAAAACTATAAGTCCATGACTAACTACATCCGGTACTTCTGAATAATAAGTAACCCCGACAGTTCACCCCTGTTTTCTACATTTGTTGTTACGGGTTTCTCTAAAACAAACGGTTTTGTTACGTAAAACTCATACGTCATACTTTTCAACTGTTAAGTTTAATTCGTCGTATTTCTTTTAAATCTTATCCACCATCTAGTTTAGGTATATAACCTATAGTTGCATGTATGCATGCATGATTATTTTATATTGTATTATTTTTCCACCATTCCTTATCATACCATGTATTATATAATTCATTATCTTTAGCAATTAGTATTTGCATCCCAAAAACTCATAACATATAGTTTGTAACTATATTTTTTTAAATAACCACCACCATTAAATCATATGGTTTCCAAAATATATGTCCACCTTATATACATTATCCTTGTGTATGTATATATTTACCACGTAGGTAAGTTTCATGAGTTTAATAAACTCTTATATTTCATGTTACTTTTTATCATCTTTTGTTAGATGATTATTCCCATTAGTTGTATCATATTGTACAACTTATATTAAGATTATTATCCTAACATGTAGCATTTTATGTTGTATAATTACAACTCCTATGGTTTATTCCATAAACACCTTAGTTTATAAATCCCATTTATTTATAGTTTGTCACATTATTTTATGTGAGTACACTTCCTTATATTAATTCCATTAAACCACCTTAATACCATATAATTGTCATAACATTTATGACATTGTAGACCATAGTCTAAAATTCATTTTCCAACTCTTATTAATTCGGTATATCCCTTGAATTTATTTAAATTCCCTTTTTGACCACATAACATTATGTAATGTTATACCAAAATACTAATACCATTTGATATGATATTTTTATTTCCTTTAACTCATAACCTATAGTTTTTATACAAAACTATTGTATATTGCCTCATAGGCATATATTAAACCTTATACTTTTCCTTAAACCATAATTTCCTTTATTTACCAAATCACCCCTTTCTTTTTACCATGTTATATATACCATTCAATATAACATTTCTAACTTATAAAAGAGTATAACCTATGGTTATTTTTTGTAAATTTCGAACAGCCCTTGTGCTATTCTATAGTTGCCATTTGGCCCCTTTTATAACATATAGTTTTACCATATCATTAAAATCATATCTTATATCACATACAATAGATACTCTTAAATAATTCTAAAAATCTCCAAATTTCACCAAAGGGTTATAATATCCTTATTAACCCATATACTCTTGGTATTTACCATTCCACCATCTATTTTTCTCCAAAGTGTCATAATGACATAATAACTATATATTATACATATATAGTTTATTTTAATTCCAAAAACAACCCAATAAATTCCTAAAAATTCTTAATAGCCCATGGGTGTTTAAAATACCATTGTACACCCTTTGTTTTTGGTAATAACATATTTACCACATATGTCATAAAAATATTACCATAAAATACTTATCTTATTATAACACCTTAAATAAGTTATCTAACTTATTTATTTTGGTCAAAACCTAGCATATGGTCAAGGTTGACCACCTTAATATTTCCTTGACCAACAATTCCTTATAATTACGGTTTAGTACCCATACTTTCTAAATCACCACACCCCAAAACTTTACAAAATCTTATAAACTTTATTTTAACTCCATTTTACCTCTCATTTTCGGCCTTATTATTCTAAAGCCCCCAAATTTAATTTAATTACACCTAATACCCCATTTATTTTCGGTAATGCATTTATACTACTTAAACTTAATTAAAAGCTTGTAAATGCATAAATAAAATGGCCTAAAATACATGGCCTTATTACAAACATTGGCTTGCAAAATAAATTACACATAAATGTTCCAAAATACATATAAATTCTCGGCCTTACCATAGAATTTTCATTTAATTACCAAACTTCCACATAATGTCTTAAATTTGACAATTATGCTTTTTAATTAGTTATAAAATTTATTAACCATTCCTTAAACATTTTAAGGTCAACAAGACCTTATTTTAATCATTCACTCACGGCAATTAATATACACACACTTAAACTTGTGTTAATGTATCAAGTTAAGGTTTTAAGTGATTTATACCTTGATTTAGCTTAGGTAAAGCCTTGTTTGGGTTCGCCACCTTAAGGAGAAATTCACCACAGCTTGTTTACATGTTTTCAAACAGAAACCAAGGCCTAGTTAGTCTCCAAGAAAGATCTAACCATAAGAAGTAATTTAATGTAAGATTTAAGGCAAAAATCACCTTAAGAATGCAAGGAGAGTTCAAGATGGTTTCGGCCTGAATCAAACACACCACAAGGTGTTAGATCCACCATATTGACATAGGAAATAGCTAGATCTCAACAATCTACCTTGTTATTAGGTTTTACCTTGGAAAAATGCCTTAAAAGAGGGTATTTCCTTTGGATCTCGGCCACCTTTGCTCCACATGGCTAACCAACTGATTCCACATGAAAAGGAGAAGAAAATAAGGCTAGGAACAAAGTTTCACAGCCGAACTTGAAGGGATTCAAAAGATATGAGCTTAAAGCACATTTTTACCTTAAATGGTCAAGACTTGAACTTTCCTCCTTAGATCTGGTTATGTACGAAACCAATACTTCCTTTAACCTCCAAATCACTATACATAGATGTATAGAAAAGGTTGGAGTGTAGATCAATGGAAAAAGGAAAGAAAGATGAAGAAAATGGGCATTTTTATGCCTTAGGAGCTTACCTAGAGCTTGAGATCTCATCAATGGTGCTTGGGAACCTTACCTTCGGTCAAGAGGAGCCAAAGGGAGAGTTTGGCAGTGAGCTCCAAGGTTGAAATGGAGCTAATGAGAGAAATGACCTAGTTTTGCCTTAAAACACATATTTTGCATTTTTTATGTTTTAAGTGACTTGATGACTCATCACCAATTGATTGGTGTTGAATAATTGAAGAGAAATCGGTGGAGACAAGAAGAGGGGGCAGCCGTCCTTGATTGGGAAGGTAGGGTATGATTGATTCCAATTTTGAATGAAAATGGAGATAAATAATGTTACTTTAGTTCATTTATTGTAAGGTGACTCATCTCTTGTCTTGTACCAGCTTGGAGCACCGAAATGTAAGGAGGAAGAGGAGCAAGTGGAGGCTCCAATTCGGCTGGCTCACATGGGTAAGGTAAGTGGAGCCCACTTTTTTTGTTTTATAAGGTAAAATTTGTCTTTTTTGTTATTTTATGTAAAAGTAAAGGACTACATTTAATTGTCACATGGGACTTGTCTTTGGTCTGTTAATAGACTTAATTATCTGATTTTATGTAGTCCATTTCGTGGTCAATGGTCAACATTGACCAACTTAGTCAATGTTGACCCAAATGGGCCCCACATTAGGGTTTTATTAATATTTTAATATTAAATTTGTAAAAATTTGTAAATTTCTGGAATTAAATTCCTAATATCATAATATGATATTTTATTATATTTAAAGGTAATTATAACCTTTTAGCCCATTTAAAACCAATTTAAAAGACAATTTCACAAAAACGTGCTTTAAGGAGTTTTAGCGCACATTTTGTGTTGCCTGGTGTTTCTGAGCTCTGTTTTCTTTGAAAACGGTCTTGTTGTGTTCCTTACATGATATTTGATCATGTAACTCAATTTTATATTATTTAGATGTAACACCCCCGAATAAACGTCCAATAGTACAAAGTCAAGCTCCTAGTCATACTACATAATAACTACGTAGCGGATTCTCGATATCATCCGGGTGCTACAGATGCCAACCACCCACGTGGTTGACAGACCACATCACTAATACTAGTTACGGTCTGCATGACTGGAAACAGCTCTCCACCAAAACTCTTATATACTACAAGATACAATTCCATAAACCGAGTGTCTACAATACAGTTACTAAATCATAAACCGAAAAGGACAACCCGGGTTTAGTAACAACCCATACACTAACATACTATTCCAAACTCAGAAGTCCTGCCCAGATAGACTATCCCCATGATAGCCATCCCGCCTACGCTCCGTTCGTCCGGCATAATACCTGTAAAAATTTGGTTTGGGAAGGACTCAGCAAACTACGCTGAGTATGAATGTGTGTAGCCCGTATGCTACCGGGCCACACGACTACTTGGTCGAATATTATTAAGTCAATTTACATGCTATAATAAACCAGTAAAACACACCACAGTACATCATAGTATCATACACACTTAAAGGTAGTAACACATTAACAACAACAACCAAGCACAACGAGCTGCTAGTAACACAACAGCAATCATGTACATAATAAAAGTGTGCATAGGTATGTAATACCCATGATCCTCACTATGGGATCGTACGAGCGTTGTGTGTTTTCGTTTCTTTTCTCTTGTTCTCATAATGTGTATTTTCTTTCTCTTTCCTTGCACCAGGTCGGGGGTATAGTTTAGATCCCGCGACCATATCATGTAGGTGCCAATCTTTCCTTGTTTCTTAAATGGTTACTTGTGAATTCTCTTATCACCACAATTTGGAGTACATCCTGTCCATAGCTAATCCTCCATTCCTGGATAGCTCTTTCTCTCTCTGTTGTTTTTAAATGTTACTGGTCATTGCCCCGGATACCAAGGGTCCGTCTCCCTACTCCTTTTTCCATGTTACTAGCCTCTGCTCCGGATTCAAAGGGTCTGTCTCCCTATTCCTTTTTCCATGTTACTAGCCTCTGCTCCGGATTCAAAGGGTCCGTCTCCCTGTTCCTTCTCAATGTTCTGGTCTCTACCCCGGATACAAAGGGTCCGTCTCCCTATTCATTCTCAATGTTACTAGCCTCTGCTCCGGATTCTAAGGGTCCGTCTCCCTATTCCTTTTTCCATGTTACTAGCCTCTGCTCCGGATTTAAAGGGTCCGTCTCCCTATTCATTCTCAATGTTACTAGCCTCTGCTCCGGATTCTAAGGGTCCGTCTCCCTATTCATTCTCAATGTTACTAGCCTCTGCTCCGGATTAAGGGTCCGTCTCCCTATTCCTTTTTCCATGTTACTAGCCTCTGCTCCGGATTCAAAGGGTCCGTCTCCCTATTCATTCTCAATGTTACTAGCCTCTGCTCCGGATTCTAAGGGTCCGTCTCCCTATTCCTTCTCAATGCTATGGTCTTTACCCCGGATACAAAGGGTCCGTCTCCTATTCATTCACAATGTATTGGCTTATCATTATCTTTGATAACTCGACACCATAGTGGGTGTCTTTAGAGGTCCTCTGTAGTTAAGAGGAGTTTTTCCTGTTTTATAGTTCTTTTGGTTTGTTTACGAAGTTCGTTGTGTTTCATCTCAAGGATTCATCAACGAGAAGGGACTACATACTGTGTGCGTGCAAACAATATGCTCAATAATAGCAAGCAGGTAACCAAGGAAAATAATTCATCCATTCACATGCCTTTCACAAGCTCACAACAGACAAATAAGCACGGTAAAACAACCTTCGTTTTCATGCATTAGTCTTGTGGTCTAAACAAACAAGGCACACAGCACACAAAGCAAACAAGCCGTGTAACACGGCAACATACGAACCACACATGTCCATACCTGGAACAGCAATTGTCGTCTCACACACGGTTCCCGGTCGGCGTTCGTTACGACCTAACGTTGATTAAAAATAACGTGTCAGTACATGATTTCATGTGACGACACTTTTCTAGTTTATCTCATTTATACCGGGTGTTATTCCCTAGGTGAACTTTGATTGTTAAACTTACATTAGCCCTTAGAAATTTCCCAAGTAAAAACCTTGGGCTTCACCTCACTCCTAGGACATTTACGTAGTCAATTTACACGCTAACTAAGTCCGTCCTCTAGTTAATGTATTAAGGTATTCTAAGCACTAACATGTAACAAGCTTATTAAGGGTGGGCTTTTTTATTCCCTAGAATGTATTTCTCCCTTATATCAGTAGATTAGCCATGTGTTAAATCCATTATCACCGAAATAGATTCTTTAAAACACTCCTAAAGCTTATCTACAAAGAAGCCTCCAAGTTCATGAAACTGCACATAATTAACTTCGGTGTTTAACCCCACTTAAACTCTCCTTTAATGTATCAACTGATGTTTACTTCTCCCAAAATGTTTCATAAACTTAGTTAGATGTTTTAGCACTGTTTTGGAACCATCATTTAAGTAACATCACACTCTTAATACCCCCGTATACCAGCTATACAGAAACTGCCCATTATAGAAAATCTGAAACCACATTTAAATGTTTCTTCTTTATTTCTCCTTTTTGGTTTATTACACTGATTTCTAAACCTCCAAATGAATATACCTCCTTATTTCCCTCTTTTAGCATGTCTTGGGTTCATTATCATGCCACCACAATGCCCTTAATGTCTCTGTAAGTCAGTTATACAGAAACCACAACTTATCAAAAACTTTGAAAACAAATCTGTGCATTACTTCTCTATTCCTTCGGTTAGGTTGGTAAACTGACTTCAAAACTTTCAAATGAATATAACAACTTATATAATTGTATTAGCATTGGTTCAGGTTTATTTTTGAACCGACATAACCCCTTGTAGGCATCTGTATCACAGTTATACAGAGATAGCATGTTTCTGAAAAACTGAAAAAAAAACAAAAATTGCACACCACCTCTTCATCTTACTTTGAGTTCATTTAATCAGTCTTCAAAACTTCCTGAAAGTTTTACCCAACTAGCTAGATATGTTAAGAATGTTTTACACTTAAAACCAACTCAGAACAGCACTGTAAAAAGTACTGGAAGTTCATTATACAGAAACAGGCACTGCAGAAAAAACTGTGAACTCAAGTTTTGAACAGCAGCTTTGCAACTTTCTTTTGAGTATAAATCCGGTTTTCTAATCTTACCCAAAGTGTTTATAACTTATCTTAAGTGTATAAGAAGTGTTTAGGCTCATTAACGACTCAATACAACTCCATCTAATCTTTCTGTACAAACTTTTACAGAACTGAAATCAGAAGTGAAGCTAGAACTCTGTAGGTACTAACCCTCTTCTGTTTTTTTTTCTTTCTTGCTCACGAATCAGAACCTCCATCTTTCCCAACATGCTAACTTAGTTAGTCAAGTGTTTTATATTACTTTTAACTACAAAACAGACCCAAGGCAACTGCTAAGCCACTGAAATTTCATTATACCGAAACCCACACATTTCAGAAACCAGAAGCATAAACTGAAAACTGAAGTCTTGTTCTGTTGTATTCATCATCATTTTTTTTTCTGTTGTTCGTTGATCTCATTTTCAAATTCCCTCACTTGATTACCCAGTTGGTTAAGTGTTTTACCAAGTTGTTTAAATTCAGAATAAGCCTTAAAGAGTTCTGGTAACTCTACTGGAACTCATCTATATAGAACTCAGTGAAACTGTAAACGAAGCAGGTGGAACTGATACACTCTGATGGGTTATCTCCTATTTTTTCCTTTTCATTAATCTGGCTTCTTATCTCCCAAGATTGCTTTACCACTTAGTTAATGTTTAGTCGAGATTTTTAAACCTATAACAGGTCAGGATTACTTGGATACGTTTCTGAAAACAAATCCATACCCAGAACTAAGACAAACTGAAACCGATATATTTTTTTTTCTTCTATTCCATTTCTGTTTTGCTCACCAGGTTGATTGTTAATTTTCTTACGGTTAGATAACTAGTCAGGAGAGTCGGTAAGGTACTGGTTGTATTAGGTTCATAATTAACTCTACACCACCCTGTAAAAAACCCTGGACAAAGAAACCAGAAAAACTCTGAAATCGCAAGAACTGATCATTCTCTTTTCTGTCACATACTAATCTGGTTCTTCAGTTTGTTTCTTTTTTCCCAAGTTCCATGGTTGCTTAGCTAGTTGTATTGCTACGATTTCATCCTCAAAATAACCCATTACATCATTGGCTACACCCCCAAGAATTGATAGCAGAAACACAAAATTTCAAAAACTGTAACTACACGTAAAAGAACCAGAACATGTGAGCTGTTGTGTTCCTTTCTATGTTTTCCTTTCTGTACACGAGCTAGGTTCTGGTTTTCCCCAGATGAATATAGGTTTATTAGGTGGGTTAGATGTGTATTAGACTCATCACCATGACAATCAAATCCCAACAACCCTCCTGGATTCCAACTATACAGCCAAACAGAATCTCATAACTTGGGACTGGTTATCAGGTACCATGACAGTTATTTCAAAAGTCTGTACAGAATGCTTATAAGGCTTGATACCTTGAGTTTCTTTTCGTTTCGGGGTTGGTTCCTCTTGACAATACCAGGCACAACGTAAACTCCCAGCCCCTTGAAATTTCGATCTCAACTGAAGAGATTACTCCTGGTTAGATTTGGCAACCCGGAAAGAACGATGGCCAGGGGAAAATCAGGAACTGTTTTGAAGATGTTACCTTCTAGTTGAGTTGTAGAGAAGCATTGGGCCGCCTTTACCCATGCGATTCCCAAAAGAGCCAAGAGAACTGAATGGGAGATTCATGCATGAAGGCAGCAAGAGGAAGATTGGGTGAGTAACCTGATGTCCCTAGTAGCACTAAACAGGAGGGTAAGAGTAGGAAAACACGGTAAGAAAATAACTGTTTCGTGATCTCACCTTGGACTGACGTGCATGCAGAAAGGTAGATGTTCTTGGTTAGGTTTTCGAACAGGAAGTGCAACAAATTTCCAGGAGTCTTTGGCACTCTCTCATGGGTTCATTCCTAGCAGTTTGAGCAGCATGTCACAGAGAGATCAGAGGAATTGAGTCACTTCCGTGATCAATCTAGGAAGTGTGGAGTGGGTTTCTCAACATACATAAAACATGTGCATCGGGGAAAAGGAAATAGAGTGGCTGGCGTAATGATCAGTTGAAGAGTTAGTGGGTGCAAGTTACCAGGGATGACGAAGCTCCAACTCTGATGCACCTGAGATACCCCCCCTTTTGACTACTTTTACAGAGTTCAAGAAGACACCATCACAGTAATGAAGTTTTTTTTTGGTGTAAATTCTGGGTGTTTGTATGTCAAGATCAGACTCAGCGGAAGAGTATGGTGGGGATTACCTAAGGCGGGTGACACAACAATACAGTTGAGGAGTATGCATCTGTCTGTGGTTTTTTTTTTTTGGAAACTCCCAACAGGAACGGCATGGGCATTGTATGCAAAAGAAATTTGTAGTACCGATTCTGCTGTCCACGGGTATTGTATATATTTTTTTTTTGTTTGAGTTTGAACATCAGCAATGCTCCTGCTCCAATCTGTTGCATTCTGATTCACGATGCCACAGAGACACGTGAAAGGAAGTTGAGGCAACCAACGGAATAAGGAAATGGTGGGATTGGAATTGGAAGCACGTGATCAAGCATGTTGGTATTGAACTGCTCGAGACCAAAAAGGAATTGTTGCTGTTCGGGGATTTGGGTGCGTCTGATCAGGAAGAAGAACAGCGTGTGCTGTAATGTTTCTATTTTTTTTTTGTTGCAGTTACTTAAGTAGTCTCATACTAGGTTTAATTCGTGAGTGTCTATTACCGAATTCGAGCGTTGCTCAACCGGTTAAAGCATTCATGAGATATACGAGAGGTGCGGGGTTCGAACCCCAGCGGGAGTGCCTTTGCTCCTCTTTTTTTTAAGCTATATACATGCTTATTTACATATGTGTGGAACTGTATAATATATCGCGTTACTAGTTATGTACGCGACTACTTTATTTTTGTTACGATGTTATGCAACGTTTCTATCTATTATTTACAACGTTATGTACATGTATTCTCTTATTCGGACTATATAAGTACGACTATATTAACATATAACGTTGCTAAATTTAATTGTTCATAAATTATTTTATGTCCGAATTATATAACGCGTTATTTTCGGATAGTCTCCTCGCGTTTATGATTTTATGTGATTAAATGTTCAGGGGTGTTTCAACTTACCCCCCTTAAAAGAGACTTCGTCCCGAAGTCTTACTTCCTTAACTTATATTTTCCATTCTTGTTAATCCTAGGGATCAAGTCCCACATTTCATAATTCTCACTACCCGAGTATGTTCAATAGCACTATGCCACATTAATGGCTTCTCCCAAGTGTTCATAGTAGTCCAAGGTATTAGCAATGTACAAATAACAATCTGAGGTGTAAACCACAGTACACACATTCATTCATAATCGAGCATACATACATACACATAACAATCTCATACACACAACCTCATACACACAACCAATGTGTGGCTGTTGGAACACACACAATGCAAAGGTTAAGTCCTAAATATGTTCTCTCTAACCAAGGGATCATGTCCCCCAAGTTCCACAGTTCTATTTCACCATTTGTGCTTATAAGCACCACGCCACATTTGTGGCTCAATAATACTGCAATGTACCAATGATATTTATGTACTGCACTCATAGCAACCAGATGAGCAAGTCATTCATTTATGACTACCATGCATTCAAACCAGTTCACACACAGTTCACACATAGCATCCAAAACAACACCACAAACGGGTAACAACCCAGTAAAAACGCAGCGCGCCTACCCCCCTTAAAAATGGATTACGCCCACGTAATCCCTTTTCTATCATTCTCGAACCTCGTTCCACAGGTTTACTTCTCATGGGGCATTCTAGTTCCTATGCCATTAGCTCACCTTATAATTCTATCAAATGTCTTGACCACGTTAAAGGCTTAGTTTCTATTTCATGGATTCTTATCGGTTTCCATACCGATCTAAAACGGGTTCGGATTTAGGCTCTCTAGGTCTAAAATATTGACCGATATGTCACTTGTTATTCAACTTGAAGATGTGAAATATGGTCCGCCAGCTTCTGCTGTGCGACTCTGATTACTTTCTGGTTTAGTTTTCCCTCACTATACCTTTCAAGGTAGTTCATGGTTTAATTGTTTCTTCCGCCTAGTCTTTTGGCTGACATGGGTATTTTAATTCCTACACAGTCTCGGTGGGTTGTAGATTGTCTATCCATTCACTTGGAGGTCCGGTATTCATTCTTTTCGTGTGCTTTTAAGCGTCTGAGTTGTTCTGCCCTTTAGGTTTATACTCATATATGCTTTTTAGTAATGCCCCGGTGTCTCCCAATGTTACAAGCGTGTCGTTGTCACGACAACATGTTTGGTTGCTATTACCGATCATAATTATATGTAGTTAGCTAGTTTACTTTCCTAGCATTGTTACCTATTTTCTCCCTTGATGTTTACAGCCAAATTAGGCTTTTATTTTCTTCCCCAATTATGGTCTTGATACTGCTGGTTGACCTCCTTTAGTTTAAGTCCGAAGGTTGCCGGATCGTATATGTTTTAAGTCTCTATGGTTATAAATTGTTGGACATGCGATATTTAGTTTCCTTATCATTATCATTGTTCTTATGATTGTATCGAGTAGCAGCTTGTCGATCAGCTCTGCTTAGTCGCAAGGTCCAGTGTCTTGCATTTGGTTTCTGTAGTACATGTTTTCATGTATTAACATCTTTGTATGTGTTTGGTTTCTAGGTTTCAAACCATGTGTCCATGTATTTTATGTGATTTTATTATCTAATAGCAACAACTCTTTCTTCGCACTTTACCAATCAAATTCATACAATTTGCCACCTATTTGTGGTTCGTGTGTCCACTTGTAGGAGGTTTCAGATTCATCCAACACTGACGTGATCAGCGTAAGTGTTGGGCTACCTCTGCACCCCAATTTGTGCTCAGTGTCACTTGACCTGGCCAGGGTCGAGTTCAACTTTGCACGTCCGATTTACACGATCAAACAATTATTCACATTTGAATTCTTATCCCATTCGTTTCTAGTCATCTAGTAATCAATTCATGGACTAGTGTCAAAATCTAAGCCTTTAGATTAATCGTGCAAATTCTCTAACTGTATATTCATACGTATATACTCGTGTGTTTTAAACTTCTTGATTTATAGGTAGATTCCCATATAAGTGTTTCAATAGGTTTAGTGATATACCAGTACATACATTTATACCCTGCTGGTATTATCAACTCTTCACCTTCCAATTCTTGTACCATAGGTAGGTATGTACATGTTTGTTTCCTATATACATGTGGTCTCATTAATTTTAGTGTTAGTCAATCGGGTATACAGCTGTATACTTCCCAACTCTCATGTTATTACTATTATCCTCAACACTACAGATTAATATATGAATTTACAGCATGATTCATTACTCATCTAAGCCTATCAATTAATCTCTCTATTACGCCCTTAATTTATTTCAAAATTTCCAAATCTCGATACCCAGTTGTTCATAAATGTTTGGTTTTCTCCTAATATTTTCCTCTTCATAGATGTTTGACTCTAGTGGCGAATTTACTGCCATTTTCTTATTGATTTTATTTGTGTTGGGGTGGGTAACCAGTGCCTAATGGTAATGGTTATTTACAATAGCAGGGAATTTATTGAATTCCGCAATGGTATACTTTAGTGTGTAAAATTGTGTCATGCTTCGTTAAGCATTATAGGTTGTACCAATTTTGAGGTGTAATTTCGTCTCAACTATATTCTCTTATTTCGTGGTTTCATGAAAGGTTTTCTAAAATCAGCCTCTCAAGTGTATGAATTGTATAATTTCTTCCAATCCAGTCCTTAGCTTAATTATTTGTTTTTTTTTAAGCTTTATTATTTCATAAATTTTTGGGTAATTCGGTCCTCTTTGCTTGTGAGGTAGGGTCCTATTGACTGCTAAGCATGTCGACCCAAGTTGTCGCTAAAATTGGTCCCTCTACGGGTATTATCCTTTTGGCAACGTCTACTGTACAATATAGTCTTTTCTTCACGGGTTGATTGTATGACATTAAGTAGATGCCAGATCGGGTTTTCCCGAGTATGAGGAGGCTTTCTTCCTCTCTGGCGTTCTTTCTCTGGGTTTAAGGAAAATTAGGGACGTGGAGGTTGGGTGTAAATGTCTGTTAGGCATCCGGTAGTCATTCGGGAAGAATCCTAACTAACGCGCCTCACGTACTACCCCAACCCTTAACTCATTGTCAGAATTCCTAAACTCGGTATTTCCTGTTCCAGTCATCAGAGCGCAACTACGCTCTGATACCACTTTCTGTAACACCCCCGAATAAACGTCCAATAGTACAAAGTCAAGCTCCTAGTCATACTACATAATAACTACGCAGCGGATTCTCGATATCATCGGGTGCTACAGATGCCAACCACCCACGTGGTTGACAGACCACATCACTAATACTAGTTACGGTCTGCATGACTGGAAACAGCTCTCCACCAAAACTCTTATATACTACAAGATACAATTCCATAAACCGAGTGTCTACAATACAGTTACTAAATCATAAACCGAAAAGGACAACCCGGGTTTAGTAACAACCCATACACTAACATACTATTCCAAACTCAGAAGTCCTGCCCAGATAGACTATCCCCATGATAGCCATCCCGCCTACGCTCCGTTCGTCCGGCATAATACCTGTAAAAATTTGGTTTGGGAAGGACTCAGCAAACTACGCTGAGTATGAACGTGTGTAGCCCGCATGCTACCGGGCCACACGACTACTTGGTCGAATATTATTAAGTCAATTTACATGCTATAATAAAGCAGTAAAACACACCACAGTACATCATAGTATCATACACACTTAAAGGTAGTAACACATTAACAACAACAACCAAGCACAACGAGCTGCTAGTAACACAACAGCAATCATGTACATAATAAAAGTGTGCATAGGTATGTAATACCCATGATCCTCACTATGGGATCGTACGAGCGTTGTGTGTTTTCGTTTCTTTTCTCTTGTTCTCATAATGTGTATTTTCTTTCTCTTTCCTTGCACCAGGTCGGGGGTATAGTTTAGATCCCGCGACCATATCATGTAGGTGCCAATCTTTCCTTGTTTCTTAAATGGTTACTTGTGAATTCTCTTATCACCACAATTTGGAGTACATCCTGTCCATAGCTAATCCTCCATTCCTGGATAGCTCTTTCTCTCTCTGTTGTTTTTAAATGTTACTGGCCATTGCCCCGGATACCAAGGGTCCGTCTCCCTACTCCTTTTTCCATGTTACTAGCCTCTGCTCCGGATTCAAAGGGTCCGTCTCCCTATTCCTTTTTCCATGTTACTAGCCTCTGCTCCGGATTCAAAGGGTCCGTCTCCCTGTTCCTTCTCAATGTTCTGGTCTCTACCCCGGATACAAAGGGTCCGTCTCCCTATTCATTCTCAATGTTACTAGCCTCTGCTCCGGATTCTAAGGGTCCGTCTCCCTATTCCTTTTTCCATGTTACTAGCCTCTGCTCCGGATTCAAAGGGTCCGTCTCCCTATTCATTCTCAATGTTACTAGCCTCTGCTCCGGATTCTAAGGGTCCGTCTCCCTATTCATTCTCAATGTTACTAGCCTCTGCTCCGGATTCTAAGGGTCCGTCTCCCTATTCCTTTTTCCATGTTACTAGCCTCTGCTCCGGATTCAAAGGGTCCGTCTCCCTATTCATTCTCAATGTTACTAGCCTCTGCTCCGGATTCTAAGGGTCCGTCTCCCTATTCCTTCTCAATGCTATGGTCTTTACCCCGGATACAAAGGGTCCGTCTCCCTATTCATTCACAATGTATTGGCTTATCATTATCTTTGATAACTCGACACCATAGTGGGTGTCTTTAGAGGTCCTCTGTAGTTAAGAGGAGTTTTTCCTGTTTTATAGTTCTTTTGGTTTGTTTACGAAGTTCGTTGTGTTTCATCTCAAGGATTCATCAACGAGAAGGGACTACACTACTGTGTGCGTGCAAACAATATGCTCAATAATAGCAAGCAGGTAACCAAGGAAAATAATTCATCCATTCACATGCCTTTCACAAGCTCACAACAGACAAATAAGCACGGTAAAACAAACCTTCGTTTTCATGCATTAGTCTTGTGGTCATAAACAAACAAGGCACACAGCACACAAAGCAAACAAGCCGTGTAACACGGCAACATACGAACCACACATGTCCATACCTGGAACAGAAGCAATTGTCGTCTCACACACGGGTTCCCGGTCGGCGTTCGTTACGACCCTAACGTTGATTAAAAATAACGTGTCAGTACATGATTTCATGTGACGACACTTTTCTAGTTTATCTCATTTATACCGGGTGTTATTCCCTAGGTGAACTTTGATTGTTAAACTTACATTAGCCCTTAGAAATTTCCCAAGTAAAAACCTTGGGCTTCACCTCACTCCTAGGACATTTACGTAGTCAATTTACACGCTAACTAAGTCCGTCCTCTAGTTAATGTATTAAGGTATTCTAAGCACTAACATGTAACAAGCTTATCTAGGGTGGGCTTTTTTTATTCCCTAGAATGTATTTCTCCCTTATATCAGTAGATTAGCCATGTGTTAAATCCATTATCACCGAAATAGATTCTTTAAAACACTCCTAAAGCTTATCTACAAAGAAGCCTCCAAGTTCATGAAACTGCACATAATTAACTTCGGTGTTTAACCCCACTTAAACTCTCCTTTAATGTATCAACTGATGTTTACTTCTCCCAAAATGTTTCATAAACTTAGTTAGATGTTTTAGCACTGTTTTGGAACCATCATTTAAGTAACATCACACTCTTAATACCCCCGTATACCAGCTATACAGAAACTGCCCATTATAGAAAATCTGAAACCACGTTTAAATGTTTCTTCTTTATTTCTCCTTTTTGGTTTATTACACTGATTTCTAAACCTCCAAATGAATATACCTCCTTATTTCCCTCTTTTAGCATGTCTTGGGTTCATTATCATGCCACCACAATGCCCTTAATGTCTCTGTAAGTCAGTTATACAGAAACCACAACTTATCAAAAACTTTGAAAACAAAATCTGTGCATTACTTCTCTATTCCTTCGGTTAGGTTGGTAAACTGACTTCAAAACTTTCAAATGAATATAACAACTTATATAATTGTATTAGAATTGGTTCAGGTTTATTTTTGAACCAACATAACCCCTTGTAGGCATCTGTATCACAGTTATACAGAGATAGCATGTTTCTGAAAAACTGAAAAAAACAAAAACTGCACACCACCTCTTCATCTTACTTTGAGTTCATTTAATCAGTCTTCAAAACTTCCTGAAAGTTTTACCCAACTAGCTAGATATGTTAAGAATGTTTTACACTTAAAACCAACTCAGAACAGCACTGTAAAAAGTACTGGAAGTTCATTATACAGAAACAGGCACTGCAGAAAAAACTGTGAACTCAAGTTTTGAACAGCAGCTTTGCAACTTTCTTTTGAGTATAAATCCGGTTTTCTAATCTTACCCAAAGTGTTTATAACTTATCTTAAGTGTATAAGAAGTGTTTAGGCTCAGTAACGACTCAATACAACTCCATCTAATCTTTCTGTACAAACTTTTACAGAACTGAAATCAGAAGTGAAGCTAGAACTCTGTAGGTACTAACCCTCTTCTGTTTTTTTTTTCTTTCTTGCTCACGAATCAGAACCTCCATCTTTCCCAACATGCTAACTTAGTTAGTCAAGTGTTTTATATTACTTTTAACTACAAAACAGACCCAAGGCAACTTGCTAAGCCACTGAAATTTCATTATACCGAAACCACACATTTCAGAAACCAGAAGCATAAACTGAAAACTGAAGTCTTGTTCTGTTGTATTCATCATCATTTTTTTTTCTGTTGTTCGTTGATCTCATTTTCAAATTCCCTCACTTGATTACCCAGTTGGTTAAGTGTTTTACCAAGTTGTTTAAATTCAGAATAAGCCTTAAAGAGTTCTGGTAACTCTACTGGAACTCATCTATATAGAACTCAGTGAAACTGTAAACGAAGCAGGTGGAACTGATACACTCTGATGGGTTATCTCCTATTTTTTCCTTTTCATTAATCTGGCTTCTTATCTCCCAAGATTGCTTTACCACTTAGTTAATGTTTAGTCGAGATTTTTAAACCTATAACAGGTCAGGATTACTTGGATACGTTTCTGAAAAAAATCCATACCCAGAACTAAGACAAACTGAAACCGATATATTTTTTTTTCTTCTATTCCATTTCTGTTTTGCTCACCAGGTTGATTGTTAATTTTCTTACGGTTAGATAACTAGTCAGGAGAGTCGGTAAGGTACTGGTTGTATTAGGTTCATAATTAACTCTACACCACCCTGTAAAAAACCCTGGACAAAGAAACCAGAAAAACTCTGAAATCGCAAGAACTGATCATTCTCTTTTCTGTCACATACTAATCTGGTTCTTCAGTTTGTTTCTTTTTTCCCAAGTTCCATGGTTGCTTAGCTAGTTGTATTGCTACGATTTCATCCTCAAAATAACCCATTACATCATTGGCTACACCCCCAAGAATTGATATGCAGAAACACAAAATTTCAAAAACTGTAACTACACGTAAAAGAACCAGAACATGTGAGCTGTTGTGTTCCTTTCTATGTTTTCCTTTCTGTACACGAGCTAGGTTCTGGTTTTCCCCAGATGAATATAGGTTTATTAGGTGGGTTAGATGTGTATTAGACTCATCACCATGACAATCAAATCCCAACAACCCTCCTGGATTCCAACTATACAGCCAAACAGAATCTCATAACTTGGGACTGGTTATCAGGTACCATGACAGTTATTTCAAAAGTCTGTACAGAATGCTTATAAGGCTTGATACCTTGAGTTTCTTTTCGTTTCGGGGTTGGTTCCTCTTGACAATACCAGGCACAACGTAAACTCCCAGCCCCTTGAAATTTCGATCTCAACTGAAGAGATTACTCCTGGTTAGATTTGGCAACCCGGAAAGAACGATGGCCAGGGAAAATCAGGAACTGTTTTGAAGATGTTACCTTCTAGTTGAGTTGTAGAGAAGCATTGGGCCGCCTTTACCCATGCGATTCCCAACAGAGCCAAGAGAACTGAATGGGAGATTCATGCATGAAGGCAGCAAGAGGAAGATTGGGTGAGTAACCTGATGTCCCTAGTAGCACTAAACAGGAGGGTAAGAGTAGGAAAACACGGTAAGAAAATAACTGTTTCGTGATCTCACCTTGGACTGACGTGCATGCAGAAAGGTAGATGTTCTTGGTTAGGTTTTCGAACAGAAAGTGCAACAAATTTCCAGGAGTCTTTGGCACTCTCTCATGGGTTCATTCCTAGCAGTTTGAGCAGCATGTCACAGAGAGATCAGAGGAATTGAGTCACTTCCGTGATCAATCTAGGAAGTGTGGAGTGGGTTTCTCAACATACATAAAACATGTGCATCGGGGAAAAGGAAATAGAGTGGCTGGGCGTAATGATCAGTTGAAGAGTTAGTGGGTGCAAGTTACCAGGGATGACGAAGCTCCAACTCTGATGCACCTGAGATACCCCCCCTTTTGACTACTTTTACAGAGTTCAAGAAGACACCATCACAGTAATGAAGTTTTTTTTTGGTAAATTCTGGTTGTTTGTATGTCAAGATCAGACTCAGCGGAAGAGTATGGTGGGGATTACCTAAGGCGGGTGACACAACAATACAGTTGAGGAGTATGCATCTGTCTGTGGTTTTTTTTTTTGGAAACTCCCAACAGGAACGGCATGGGCATTGTATGCAAAAGAAATTTGTAGTACCGATTCTGCTGTCCACGGGTATTGTATATATTTTTTTTTGTTTGAGTTTGAACATCAGCAATGCTCCTGCTCCAATCTGTTGCATTCTGATTCACGATGCCACAGAGACACGTGAAAGGAAGTTGAGGCAACCAACGGAATAAGGAAATGGTGGGATTGGAATTGGAAGCACGTGATCAAGCATGTTGGTATTGAACTGCTCGAGACCAAAAAGGAATTGTTGCTGTTCGGGGATTTGGGTGCGTCTGATCAGGAAGAACAGCGTGTGCTGTAATGTTTCTATTTTTTTTGTTGCAGTTACTTAAGTAGTCTCATACTAGGTTTAATTCGTGAGTGTCTATTACCGAATTCGAGCGTTGCTCAACCGGTTAAAGCATTCATGAGATATACGAGAGGTGCGGGGTTCAAACCCCAACGGGAGTGCCTTTGCTACTCTTTTTTTTTTAAGCTATATACATGCTTATTTACATATGTGTGGAACTGTATAATATATCGCGTTACTAGTTATGTACGCGACTACTTTATTTTTGTTACGATGTTATGCAACGTTTCTATCTATTATTTACAACGTTATGTACATGTATTCTCTTATTCGGACATATATAAGTACGACTATATTAACATATAACGTTGCTAAATTTAATTGTTCATAAATTATTTTATGTCCGAATTATATAACGCGTTATTTTCGGATAGTCTCCTCGCGTTTATGATTTTATGTGATTAAATGTTCAGGGGTGTTTCATTAGAGGTCATTAGACCTTTAAGGTTTCTTAGAGCACATTTTTACCCTTTTTGACCTTGAAGCATGAAAGTGCTTGTTCTTTGTGTTGGAGTGTTGCCCAACAATTATAATATGTTTATTAATGTGTTAATATGCTTAGGACAAATTTTTGGGTCCTACATAGTTCATCTGGGTATTTATTTACCCTTAACAGTCAAAGGGTGCAACATCTTGTTTTATGTTGACCACTATTGTTCTCAGTTGACTTTTAAGGCATGTTTAGGCCTTAATTAATGTGATTAAATATTTAATCCATGTTTTATTAATTTGGGGTATTTCAATCTACCCCCCTTAAATAGACTTCGTCCCGAAGTCTCTTAATCAAATAGGTAAGTATATATAAATGTATAACTACCCATTGTTCCCATAATGTATATCTATGTGATATATCATTTACATACATCGTGTTGCGCTTATACAGCACATAGCCATCACGTTGTGGCATTAGTTCAATCATATATGGATATAGGTGATCCATCAGCACCATCATTTCCTATCAGTTCTACCAACCCTGACAACCTCCCTGAGGTGTCCATAACATTCCATTGCTCCACATTCCATATCTAATGATTCATTTCGTATCTAGGCGATACCATATGTAATCATTCTATAAAGCAATATGAATACATATCACAAATAGCATAAGAAAAGTACTACACACATGGTGTACATACAATCATTCAAACAAGTATCTCATAAGATACATACATTAAAGTGTACATCACACACAAACAAACCAAACAACGCACGCCCCGCGTACCAACCATAACCAACAAAACCAATTCACTGTATGCTATGCATACCAAATAATTCACATACTAACCAAACAACCCTCGTATGCCCCGCACACCACCAATTCTCTTTTTTTTGTATGCAATGCATATCAAACAGCCAAAACTTAGTGCACACATGTGCACAGCCAAGAGGCTCTACCCCCTTAAAAAGGGTTACGCCCCCGTACCCCACAAGTATACAACAGCCGCTCAACAAGAAGCGCTGGATACTTGGCTCCCAAAGAGTTCTCCAACTCGTGGATTATCCTTATATCAGAGAGACGGGTATGACTCTGGCCCTTCAGGGTTCCACAATATATAAAAGGTGAGGCACTGATCTTTTTGTGCTCTCTCCCAAGTTCATTCTTATGGGCCCACTCGCTCCGTATGAGGTGTAGACCCATGAACAAAGGCTCAATTTGCCTCTTTTTTTTCATTGCTGTGAATCCACTGGTTTGGATCACTAGCATATATGCGTGTGTCTTCTCTCACTGACATTCAGTTTGAGATGTAATATGACATTGGCTACTGCTAGTACTTAGTGCACTTTGCGCTTGTCTTTGTAATACTAAGATGTACCAGCCTATATGTCCACAAAGATGATGTTTGTCATCCATGTCTCCTGGTAGGTTTGTTCCAGAGTAACACACTGTTGTAGTTTTTTTTTTACACACTCTTGTTGATATCCACTTTATCTTTCTGCATTCCCATTAGATTAATAACTGCACGAGTGCAATACCAAAACACTCAGTCATACAGAGTGCAGAGGCGTAAACACTCAACAGCTAATATCCAATGAGTCAAACAGAAAAGATGTGCGAATTATCCTGTGAGTGGTACATTCCAAATCCACTGTCCCTTAAGCAGGGTATCTTCTATCATAAAGCTTTATCTTTTCTTCTCGCGTAGTCACGCGTTTATGTCCATATCATCTCGTAGATTTCCTCTGGATTGCAAGCATTTGCTTGATCCTTATGAGGCTTCTACATATTATTCGTCCATTATGGGTTTTCCTGTTTCTTTTTCTTTTTTTTGGGTTCCTGTCCTTGAACTGTTTCCTTGTCTTCTCTGTATACCGTCCACTGTTCTCTGTTGAAAATTCTTGATTTCTTTAGCCCGTTGGTATAACTGCGGCTCTTCTCGTCCATCTACGAGGTAATCCGTCTTACTGTCCGTAGAATGGAGTTGACTACTTCTCGTGTTCCTAACACTACTTGTCTACTTGCATGGGGTACCGTACTGATACATTACTACTTACCCGACTAACTTATAAATAAGTCTGTCAGGCCCACATGCTCCTAACGGAGTGCGGTCGTCCCATGTCTCGTTTAGTAAACTGGTAATGTCCGTCACACGGTTGTTGTGAAGTATTCTTTTGTCAATCTCCCTTTGATGGATATCCTTTTTTTGTGTAATAGTTCCTGTTATCAGTTATCTTGTAATAAGTGCTATTGCCTTTGTGGCAACCGTGGTAACTTGTATCATAGACTGGTATTATTCAACTCGGTGTAAGTAAAATCCGTGCTATATTAGCAAACTTGTTTCTCCCTTTTTTTCCTGATCTCATTGAGTACAACACATTTTCCCTTTTTTTTTATCATATCTCGTCCATAGTTCATATTCGTCCCCTCATCCATGTAATTGGATGTATTACAGATTACATCATAGCTTGAGCAACTTGGCTCTTCACTTCCCAACCATCCTCACTGACGGTGGTGCATCTACAAATGGTATGCTTGTCCATGAGGACTAAACATTCATCACTAGTAGTGACTAGCATCAAATGCGGGTATACACTGATGGTATTTGGCTAATAAGCCCTGTCTGAAAATTTCCAACAATCTAAACTGGTGTGGTTTACAGTCATAGTGGCTGTATAGTTTCCCCAGTTGCAGTGGTTGGACTAACGGTCCTTCCAACGTTGCATGGGTTTCTAATCTCAAGGTTTGTATGAAAAAGTTTGAAAAAAAAACAGTTTTTTTTTATAAAAGGTTAAAAAGTAGTAGTTGTTGCAGTTGTATTTGCAGTAGCTGTTACGGTTGCTGTCGCTGCACTTGCTGTAGCAAGTGCGCAAGGCAGATGGAAATTTCAGTAGTTTATTGTCATAGCGCTTGCAATAGCAAGTGCGCCATGCAGGTGGAAATTCTGGTTCAGTAATTCCCGGTCTCATTGACTCTTCGTCATTTGAGTATTGCTACATGATAAAGTAAGTATTAACATTCTGTTCATATATATATTTTCCGTCAAGGTTTAAAGCTTACTGGTACTGAGTACACATAATCTCAAAAGTCATACACAAATGGCGAGTGGTCCCCGACACACTCCCATATACTAATAACATAAGTCTGTTTAACATCCAAGGTAAGTACATAACAAAGTAAGTAAACAAAGTCTTCCACCAGCGGTCTCATGGAGTTAGGGTACCCATGCCCTATCTACTCCCTTGCCTTTATAGGCTCCAGCATCAGTAGATGTCTGGCCATCCTGACCGCCTCGTGGTACTCCAGATCCTCCAGCTGAGGTCTTTTGAGTATTCTTTGGTGGCCTGTAATTACGACTCTCTGGATTCATCCAGCATTCGAATTCCCTATGGCCCTCTTTGTGGCAGCACCGACACTCGACCTTGCGGCCTTCGCAGTCGACCCCAGGATGGTCCTTCCCACAACGCTTACAGTAAAAATGGTGCTAGGGTTGTCCGGTGCCTGATGGTAGCATTTACGTTTAAGTTAAAATCTGGTGGTATAAAGGTTAGGTTTGTATTTGAATTTAAGAGGTAGGTGTTCTCACCTTTAGGAGGTGCAGATCTCAGAGGCTTAGCATCAATAGCTGGGCCGGTCAACTGAAGGACGGGCTCTTTTCCTTTCTTTCCCTGGTTACCCTGCTGCCCTTTCTTTGGAAAGAATTCCCTGTTCAGGGTTTCGGGTCGGCATTCTTAAAATATTTAATATGGTAAATAGTTTAGAATGGGATAAGTCCTCACTTTCCCTTCTTTTGGCTTTCGCCTGGAGATGCTCCTCCACCCTCAGACTCTCCCTCAGGGTTCTTCCTTTTCTTGGCCCCGAGAGTCTCTTCCCGAGTCTGGAGCATTAGCTCCGTCCTCGAGGCAGCCCCATAACACTCCTGGAATCTCCTTGGTAAGTTCTCACAAAGTTAATTGGTAATGTAGTAAGTAAAGAATTTTTTTTTATGGCTTTCATGTTAGCACATGGATGGTAGTGAAGAGGGTAGCACCCATCGCCATCTGTATGCGAAATAATAGTCCTCCCCGGAACTTCTCGACCTTCACGGTCTCTAAGTAATCCACACCGGGAATGAAGTCCAGCTGACCAATGAATCGAGCGTAATACTCATCCATGGTTAGACTTCCTTGGGTCAGTGTCTCGGACTCTTGGCGCTTCTTCTGTTTGAGATGTGCTGGGTAGTACTTCCCTCTCAGCAACTCGACAAAGGCAGCCCACGAAAAGTCGGGCGTAGCCAGGTGATGGTCCTTGACCAACCTCCACCAAGTGCTGGTTGCATCCTTCAGATGGAAAGCAGCAATGGCGACCTTCTTGTCGTCTGGTACCCGTAAAGCTTCAAATGTTTTCTCATGTTCAACAATGTAACGCTCCAAAGCCACGGGGTCTGGTTCCCCAGAATATGTAGGTGGTCGGGTCTCGCTAACTGACTTTAGCCAGTTCGTTTCCCTGGGCTGTGGCGGGTGGGCTGGTGCTCCTCCTATCTGAGTACCCAGCTGTGCAAGAACGGCTGCAACCGTCTCAGCAACTCCAGGAATGCCGGGGTCACCGCCTCCACCTCTTCCAGTACCACGCCCTCTAGTTCCACCAGACATCTGTAGTACAGTATGTCACTTAATACTCGGTAAATTACCGTACACAACCAATAGATATTAAATTGCCTTAAGGCTAACCTGTCACGCAATTTGCGTTACTAGACACAATATCTTTCTAAGACGAATCGTCTCATACTTCCCAAATGTTTCCTGTAATTTCCCAAGTCCTAAGCTCACTGTCTTAACCTATCATCTCGTCATCAGAGCGGTACTCCGCTCTGATACCACTTTTGTAACACCCCTCTCCATAAACACGACATAGTCCCTCACGTAGCAATAAATAAAACGTCTCGCAGCGGTAAAATAAATAACTATTACAAACTCACTCGGGTGTCACCGGCCATTACTCGCCCATGCGAGCAACGAAGCCAAACTACATCCAACTTCCAAAATAAATAAACTGCTAACCGCAGTGATAACGAGAAACTCCTGTACATCATACTAAGTCCACAAATCATAATCATCGACAAGTGAGCGTCTACCCAATCCTGAAAAATACCTAATCTTACCATAAGACCATACACCATCCTCATTGCTATACAACATCTTCAATTACCCTGTTCCTGCTCTTCAGCTCCGACAATGATCAACAACCTGAAATGGTGTAGTATCAGCGATAGACGCTGAGTATGCCGGGCCTGAACCCTAATGGTCACTTGTCATTTTAACCATCTTGTTATTAGATTGGTTTCATGTTTTACCATTTTACAGTTATATTCAATACTGTAATAACATGCATAATAAATTTAACCATCCATCCAAATATCCAAACATTCAACCATCCATCCAAATATCCAAACATTCATTTAATATTCCATACAACATTTATATATCGAACGTAACGAGTAATGACAATATAATGTACAATGTACATTCGCCGTAGCGTAAAGTTTTCATATTTGATTCACCTTAGCCTTGTAGGCTCCATCCAACCATCAACACACAATAAAATAACCACAAGTATAACCAATAAACAATAAAGCGAAACAACGAGAATAATAAACAAGTATTAAGTCTCGTCCATGGTATTGTTCGCCACTGTATAAGTCTCAATTGTTTTAGTTGTTCAGTTATACCTAGTGACAATGTCTCGTTAAAACGACATGTCTCTAGTTACCCATATATTATGGCGGGTCACCCACGGCAGTAGCCACTCCAACGGTAGAGTCTCCGACCAACGAGCCATTCTAGCTCACGGGAAATTTTCTTGATACTTACGGACCCGTACGCAGACATCCTGGTATCGTTTTTGTGATCACAGCGCGCACCAAGAGCCACATCCTCTTGGCTTTACTTCCATACCATTAATCAATTAATTATACCATCGCATCGCATTACCAAATTTTCTAACACAGCAGACTAAGGTCATTAGTCCAATCCGGAGTTCGTAAACTCGGGATCCAGTGTTAGATACGAGAGCGGCGTATAGAAAAGGCCAATGCTCCGTACAAAAGTCTCAGATAATATGTATGTGTTATTATCATAGTGCTACAACGTTTTACTTACATTCCTTATATTTCATATAAGATAGCACCATAGCCGCTAGTTCGTTTTATATATATAGGTTCATATATACGAACCAATACTGTTAACTCAACAACAGTAAATAATAAGCAGCTATAAATATACAATTCATGCATATTAATTAACACATTCAGACAAACGATCTTATCACAGATCACACAGAAGCCTGAACTGAGGAAGCCCTCAGAGACAACCAGAGACACATAACAACATACAAGTTATATCAACCAAATCCGAGCCCAAGGAGCAACCTTAGGTCAACTCGGCAAACCCCTTTACATACCGTTCACCCTGACTGTATTACGGTGGAGTATGAATCAGCAAGATCCTACGCTCCGTGTAGTCCGTTAGCTCGTCAAGCGTCCTTGTCAAAAGTATACTCTAAACGGTAATAAAACTATAAGTCAGTCTCCATGACTAACTACATCCGGTACTTCCGAATAATAAGTAACCCCGACAGTTCACCCCTGTTTTCTACAGTTGTTGTTACGGGTTTCTCTAAAACAGACGGTTTTGTTACGTAAAACTCATACGTCATACTTTTCAACTGTTAAGTTTAATTCGTCGTATTTCTTTTAAATCTTATCCACCATCTAGTTTAGGTATATAACCTATAGTTGCATGTATGCATGCATGATTTTTATATTGTATTATTTTTCCACCATTCCTTATCATACCATGTATTATATAATTCATTATCTTTAGCAATTAGTATTTGCATCCCAAAAACTCATAACATATAGTTTGTAACTATATTTTTTTTAAATAACCACCACCATTAAATCATATGGTTTCCAAAATATATGTCCACCTTATATACATTATCCTTGTGTATGTATATATTTACCACGTAGGTAAGTTTCATGAGTTAATAAACTCTTATATTTCATGTTACTTTTTATCATCTTTTGTTAGATGATTATTCCCATTAGTTGTATCATATTGTACAACTTATATTAAGATTATTATCCTAACATGTAGCATTTTATGTTGTATAATTACAACTCCTATGGTTTATTCCATAAACACCTTAGTTTATAAATCCCATTTATTTATAGTTTGTCACATTATTTTATGTGAGTACCCTTCCTTATATTAATTCCATTAAACCACCTTAATACCATATAATTGTCATAACATTTATGACATTGTAGACCATAGTCTAAAATTCATTTTCCAACTCTTATTAATTCGGTATATCCCTTGAATTTATTTAAATTCCCTTTTTGACCACATAACATTATGTAATGTTATACCAAAATACTAATACCATTTGATATGATATTTTTATTTCCTTTAACTCATAACCTATAGTTTTTATACAAAACTATTGTATATTGCCTCATAGGCATATATTAAACCTTATACTTTTCCTTAAACCATAATTTCCTTTATTTACCAAATCACCCCTTTCTTTTTACCATGTTATATATACCATTCAATATAACATTTCTAACTTATAAAAGAGTATAACCTATGGTTATTTTTTTGTAAATTTCAAACAGCCCTTGTGCTATTCTATAGTTGCCATTTGGCCCTATTTATAACATATAGTTTTACCATATCATTAAAATCATATCTTATACACATATCTCAATAGATACTCTTAAATAATTCTAAAAATCTCCAAATTTCACCAAAGGGTTATAATATCCTTATTAACCCATATACTCTTGGTATTTACCATTCCACCATCTATTTTTCTCCAAAGTGTCATAATGACATAATAAATATATTATACATATATAGTTTATTTTAATTCCAAAAACAACCCAATAAATTCCTAAAAATTCTTATTAGCCCATGGGTGTTTAAAATACCATTGTACACCCTTTGTTTTTGGTAATAACATATTTACCACATATGTCATAAAAATATTACCATAAAATACTTATCTTATTATAACACCTTAAATAAGTTATCTAACTTATTTATTTGGTCAAAACCTAGCTTATGGTCAAGGTTGACCACCTTAATATTTCCTTGACCAACAATTCCTTATAATTACAGTTTAGTACCCATACTTTCTAGAAATCACCATTTAACCCCAAAACATTACAAAATCTTATAAACTTTATTTTAACTCCATTTTACCTCTCATTTTCGGCCTTATTATTCTAAAGCCCCCAAATTTAATTTAATTACACCTAATACCCCATTTATTTTCGGTAATGCATTTATACTACTTAAACTTAATTAAAAGCTTGTAAATGCATAAATAAAATGGCCTAAAATACATGGCCTTATTACAAACATCGGCTTGCAAAATAAATTACACATAAATGTTCCAAAATACATATAAATTCTCGGCCTCACCATAGAATTTTCATTTAATTACCAAACTTCCACATAATGTCTTAAATTTGACAATTATGCTTGTTTAATTAGTTAAAATTTATTAAACCATTCCTTAAACATTTTAAGGTCAAACAAGACCTTATTTTAATCATTCACTCACGAAAATTAATATACACACACTTAAACTTGTGTTAATGTATCAAGTTAAGGTTTTAAGTTATTTATACCTTGATTTAGCTTAGGTAAAGCCTTGTTTGGGTTCGCCACCTTAAGGAGAAATTCACCACAGCTTGTTTTACATGTTTTCAAACATAAACCAAGGCCTATTTAGTCTCCAAGAAAGATCTAACCATAAGAAGTAATTTAATGTAAGATTTAAGGCAAAAATCACCTTAAGAATGCAAGGAGAGTTCAAGATGGTTTCGGCCTGAATCAAACACACCACAAGGTGTTAGATCCACCATATTGACATAGGAAATAGCTAGATCTCAACAAGCTACCTTGTTATTAGGTTTTACCTTGGAAAATGCCTTAAAAGAGGGTATTTCCTTTGGATCTCGGCCACCTTTGCTCCAAATGGCTAATCAACTGATTCCACATGAAAAGGAGAAGAAAATAAGGCTAGGACCAAATTTTCACAGCCGAACTTGAAGGGAATCAAAAGATATGAGCTTAAAGCACATTTTTACCTTAAATGGTCAAGACTTGAACTTTCCTCCTTAGATCTGGTTATGTACGAAACCAATACTTCCTTTAACCTCCAAATCACTCTACATAGATGTATAGAAAAGGTTGGAGTGTAGATCAATGGAAAAAGGAAAGAAAGATGAAGAAAATGGGCATTTTTATGCCTTAGGAGCTTACCTAGAGCTTGAGATCTCATCAATGGTGCTTGGGAACCTTACCTTCGGTCAAGAGGAGCCAAAGGGAGAGTTTGGCAGTGAGCTCCACGGTTGGAATGGAGCTAATGAGAGAAATGACCTAGTTTTGCCTTAAAACACATTTTTTGCATTTTTTATGTTTTAAGTGACTTGATGACTCATCACCAATTGATTGGTGTTGAATAATTGAAGAGAAATCGGTGGAGACAAGAAGAGGGGGCAGCCGTCCTTGATTGGGAAGGTAGGGTATGATTGATTCCAATTTTGAATGAAAATGGAGATAAATAATGTTACTTTAGTTCATTTATTGTAAGGTGACTCATCTCTTGTCTTGTACCAGCTTGGAGCACCAAAATGTAAGGAGGAAGAGGAGCAAGTGGAGGCTCCAATTCGGCTGGCTCACATGGGTAAGGTAAGTGGAGCCCACTTTTTTTGTTTTATAAGGTAAAGTTTGTCTTTTTTGTTATTTATGTAAAAGTAAAGGACTACATTTAATTGTCACATGGGACTTGTCTCTTGGTCTGTTAAAAGACTTAATTATCTGATTTTATGTAGTCCATTTCGTGGTCAATGGTCAACATTGACCAACTTAGTCAATGTTGACCCAAACGGGCCCCACATTAGGGTTTTATTAATATTTTAATATTAAATTTGTAAAAATTCGTAAATTTCTGGAATTAAATTCCTAATATCATATAATATGATATTTTATTATATTTAAAGGTAATTATAACCTTTTATCCCATTTAAAACCAATTTAAAAGACAATTTCACAAAAACGTGCTTTAAGGAGTTTTAGCGCACATTTTGTGTTGCCGGGTGTTTCTGAGCTCTGTTTTCTTTGAAAACGGTCTTGTTGTGTTACTTACATGATATTTGATCATGTAACTCAATTTTATATCATTTAGAGGTCATTAGACCTTTAAGGTTTCTTAGAGCACATTTTTGCCCTTTTTTACCTTGAAGCATGAAAGTGCTTGTTCTTTGTGTTGGAGTTGCCCAACAATTATAATATGTTTAGTAATGTGTTAATATGCTTAGGACAAATTTTGGGTCCTACATAGTTCATCTGGGTATTTATTTACCCTTAACAGTCAAAGGGTGCAACATCTTGTTTTATGTTGACCACTATTGTTCTCAGTTGACTTTTAAGGCATGTTTAGGAACCTCCTTGGAGCACTAAAGCTTGGCGATTTCTTGTAGGATTGTTAGGAAGATTCTTGCTTCAAGACTTGGTAGATTTAACTAGGAAATTTTCATAGAAATGGTGTTAGAACTTAGAACACCATTAATGGAGCTTTGAAGCTCTAAGGAATAAACTAGCAAATGAAGAAGAACAGAGAGGATAAAAGACTTACCAAAATCGGTGGAATGAAGGCAAATGAGAAGGTAGACCTACGTATGATTTTAGAGAATGGAAATTGGAAGGATTTCTCTTTTGATAAATTAATGTCAAATTTGACTAATCTTTTCCTTTGTTTATTCATTGATTGTTTGGCTCAATAAATGCCCTTATTTCATGCTAGACTTTCAGCTGATTGATAAGGAATAATGAAGATTTTGGTTGTCAATTGGAGCAAGAGGACAAAGACAAAGGTAGGTGATGTTTCTTTTGAATTTTCTAAGTAGAATACCATGTCAATTTTGTCTTCTTTTCTCTTGTATTTTCGGTAATGTAGCTGTAGATGGGCAATTGATTTTTGCCAATTGAAGACATGAGAACATGCCTAGGTAGGTAGATGTTCTAGTTTGGTTTTAATAAGGCATTCAAAACCTTCTTTTTCTAGTTGAAATCGGCAACCATGTGTTGTTGGAGTCTATTTGATTTTTGTTGTTTTATACATAGATATATGCATTGTTAGGTAGTTGTTTTATTTGACTAATGTATAGCAATCAAACTTGCTTTTCCTTACACAAAATCGGCAGCCACAAGTCATAGGAGCAAGTTGATTTCTTTGTTTATTTGCAACCTTATATTATTTGAATCTAGATCTAACTTTTGTGTATTTAATTTCCTTGCATTTCGAAAGCTAATCTCTTCTTGTTTTTCCTTGTAGGTATTCGGTAATGGGAGCCCTCCTTGACTGATTTTATTTGACATTATATCACATGGCACATGATAAGATGAGTCACGATTCCATAAGACAATTTACAAACTAAAAACTAGTCAAAAATCACCCAAATTGGTGCCTAATATAGAGACCATATGGGACTGATTTTTAATTTGATTCCTGTCACACTATATTGTATTAAGACCATATTATAACATGTTATAAGTCACAACATTTAATTGGTACATTTATACTAAGGTAGAAGATGAAAGTTTCTAAGGAAAATGCTTATTTATGGTACCTTTTTGATCATAAAATCGGCCCTGTTTGTGCTATGAGTTTTGCACTGGATTTAATTGATTTAGATGGTCAATGTATCCCCTTTTAAGATTATCAACTCGTGGCTCCTCAAAAACTTCAAGGTAATAGCGTAGAACACGTTTTTGTGACACTCGAAGGTGCGTTTTTGTGCTTTAAGGATATTTTGGAATATAAGTAGTCACTATGAGTTACAAGTTTTTATTAACATTATTTATAGTCAATAATAATATGTTAAGGTGTTACATTGAGTTATATGGGGTTATATCAACTCATAACTCAATTTCCGGGCTACCGGGACACTCCCGGGGCAAAATAGGAGCGTTAAGAAATTCGTCCGAGCACTTTGTTTATTTTTGAGAAAGTAGCTCGAGGGTTCTCTTTAGAATGATGAATAATGAGGTTAGGAACTCTTAGAATGATTTATATAGGACTTTGTGCCACCTCGGCACTTCTCCGGGGCATTCCCGGGGGTTTATGGGACCCTCATCGGAAACCTCCAAGCGCTTTGCGTTTAATTGAAAATCTACCGTGAGGAATTAATATTAAATGTTTAATAAAGTGTTATGGTGTATTTGGAATGAAGTGTAATGCTTCACACCATCCTATAATGTATTTCCAGGACTTTCGGGCCCTTAAGGGGACTCCCGAGTATTTTGTATTTTTACTCAGTTATAGATAAGGTCCTGTGTTCTAAGGGTCATATAATGACCCTTGATTAACTTCCTTTGAGGTTTATAGCTTATATAACTTGGTTAGCTTAAGCTCGGGCTTTAACGCACGTTTTTGACCTTAAGGAGTTTAGGTGCGTTTTAACGCCTAAGTGTTTATATCCCTTCTTAGGGTTTAATAATCCCCTAAATAATACTTATTTACCATTATTTAATTATTTAAATGTTAGGGGTATTTCAATAGTAGTACAATAATATGATGGACGACATTGTTTTTTATGTGTCTCTTACTCAAATCAGCAGCTTTTTATGTCTCTCTGATGGTGAGTATATAGTGTGCCATGACTCTCTCGTACTAGGTGAAATCTTTATTTTGTATGAAAAAAACTTAAGGGTATATTATATGAATTTCTGTATAAGATTTCATTTGTTAGAAACTCGTCTAGGTATAAATGTTATTCCTCTTTTGTAAGTTAACCTGCACATATGTAGCATATCCCTGATCTGATTCTCATGTCATATCTGTATTACAGATTCTGTAACATATTCTGTAACAGATTCTGTAACATATTAGATGGATGGTCTATGCATGTGTTCCACAAAGGTCTTATGTTTTCAAATAATATACAAAACAACTAAAACATAAACAGTCACAAATATTATGTCAAAATAAACACAGTCTAATTGTTTGTGGTAAACTTACATCCTTACTTACTACAATTTGAGAAACTCCAGAAATTCTATGGGGAATGTGTGGCTGTGTGCAGATACTTTTGCTTGATCTGAACTGAGATTTCTGCTTGATCTTTGCTCTTAATTTGCATCTATTTGCTTGATCTAAACTGAGATTTTTGCTTGATCTGAACAGAGATTTTACTTGATCTGAACTGAGATTTTTGCTTGATCTGAACTGAGATTTTTGCTTGATCAGAACTGAGATTTTGCTAGATCTGAACTGAGATTTTGCTTGATCTGAACTGATGTTGAGTGTGGGCTGAAATAGCTCATATGCTCGATTGGGTTAACTAGATTCCACTTTGATCTTGTAAAGTTGCTGCAAGAAGTACTTAATGTTAAGTTCTCATCTATTTCCTTGTTGAACTGATGTTGAGTGTGGGCTGAAACAGCTCATATGCTTGATTGGGTTAACTAGATTCCACTATGATCTTGTAAAGTTGCTGCAAGAAGTACTTAATGTTATGTTCTCATCTATTTCCTTGTTGAACTGATCGTACAACATCGTATGGAGCAATTGAAACCAGCACTAGCACTACTGACTATTCTTTGGTTTGAATGATCATTTTGTTTCTCTTGTATTAAGTGGCGTTCATATTTTTGCTTGGCGGGTTTCATGGTTGGGAGCATTTCTTGAGTGGTTTTTCAAAGCTTGGTGTTAAGCCTAAAATAGGATGAAAAGGAATTGTGGTTACTCTTGGTTGAGACTTCTTTTCATTTCCTCTGTAGCTGAAACAACAACGACCTTTTGTTTAGTACTATGAAATGAAGTCTGTAGCTGAAACTTATGTTCTTTTGTATCGGTTTTAGTACTTATCAGAAGATAGTAGTGTGTAGTTAGAGAAACCTGAACTTTTGTTTAGTACTATGAAAAGAAGTCTCATGGCGAGACTCTCACCGATTAAAATTTTGGTTTTTTGATACTCTCACAGATTAAAATTTCGGTTTTTTTCTTTAGTTTTTCGGTTTTTTGGTTTTTCGGTTAACCGAATGACCGAAATTTAAATCGGTTCGGTTATCGGTTATATGACATTTTTAAATTTTGGTTTTCGGTTATGATATTGTAATTCGGTCAATTTGATTATAACCGAAAAACCAAACAGTTTTAGCTTATTCGGTTTTCGGTTAACCGAATTAACCGAATGGACACCCCTAAAGGAAACCCTCAGGACGTTCAAACCACACATTCACATACAGTTCACCGACAAACAACACTAGCGTGATGGTTCACGCTTATCCACTAGTGCTCCTGAGCTTGTAGCTAGCAGTCCGTATCTTTGGAATATATTACTCTAATATCAGTGTCTGTATCATGAGTCTGCTTAACCAATCTAGAATAAGTTCTAGTCATTATCCCGTAGTTAACCCCTTAGTCGGTTGTTTGTCTAACTAGGGTTTGTAATTAATTCTCGGGATTTCAATTTTGTGACATACTACAATTTAGTGTGCGTATTCGATACTGTAATAATACTTAGTTCGTAGGAATTATTTCCTTAATGCCCATGCATTATCGAGGTTAGTTGTCTTGCATGTTTAAGTACACATTCTTACGTGCATGCCTGGCTAATTATATACATCTATTTTCGCGCGCATATAGTATGGTTTATTACCATGTCTCATTAGGCCAAGCTATATCTTCACTTACAATTATATAATATCTTGTGTGTGTTGGTCAATTAATCTACTTGGCCAAGTTGTGATTGGTCAATGTAGTTTGACTTGGTCAATGTTTCAAGTCAACATTTCACAATAGTCGATATTTATTTACCGATTTATACATTACATTATAACACTTATAATCATATTCCTAACACATAGTGTAACACCCCTCTCCATAAACACGATATAATCTCACGTAGCAATAAATAAAACGTCTCGCAGCGGAAAATAAATAACAATTACAATTCTCACTCGGGTGTCACCGGCCATTACTCGCCCATGCGAGCAACGAAGCCAAACTACATCCAACTTCCAATATAAACAAACTACTAACCGCCGTGATAACGAGAAACTCCTATACATCATACTAGTCCATAAACCATAAACATCGACAAGTGAGCGTCTACCCAAACCTGAATATACATAACCTTACCATAATACAACTCCATGTGCGGTAATTAAAATGAACTCTAATTACCTTGTTCCCGCACTCCGGCTCCGGCGTTAATCAACAACCTGCATGAGTGTAGTATCAGCGATAAACGCTGAGTATGCCGGGCCTGGACCCTAATGGTCACTTGTCACTTTAACCATCTTGTTATTAGATTGATTCCATGCTTTACCATTTTACAGTTATAATCAATACTGTAATAAACATGTATAATATACATAAACATCCATCCAAATATTCATAAACACTTAAACCATCCATCCAATCCAAACATTCATTTAATAACTCATACAACATTTATATATCGAACGTATCGAGTAATAACAATGTAATGTACAATGTACAATCGCCGTAGCGTATACCATCCTTTATTAATTCAATTTAACCTGGCCTTCAAGGCCCCATCCTTATGTACAATGTACATTCGCCGTAGCGTACAGTTTTCATATTTAATTTACCTTAGCCTTATAGGCTCCATCCAACCATGTTTAATTAATACCAGTTGGGCGTCATGTTAGGACAACCCTATAATCTCACCATGGACAGTAGTCCTCCCGTACACACAAAGGTGCTCATTTCGCCAGAGGTCCGGAGGCCCCTGACTCTCTTATGTCTCGTAAGACGTCCATATAAAGGCCGTAGCCACCTGACCCACGATCCAGTTTGGGCTCGTTGGGTATAACCTGGAGCGGAATCCAATTAGGAAACCCCCAGTGATCACAAATGCGCAACCAAGTAGTTCGTAAACTACCGGGATTCCTCACCTCAACTCATACCATCTCTCTCTCATAATGTTTAAGATCTGCTCTTAGTCTTATGGAGAATATAATTAATTAGCTGCCCAATGGGTCTCACACATACCTAGAAGTAATCTAGGTTATATTCATGTTCGAGATCCATGCTCTAGAGACCGACAATGTCGTGACTCGTCCCTAAGTGTTTTACTTAGGTCACCATATACTTAATATTAATACTTTGGTATTATATCAAGTAACCGTCATTTTATCACAACAACGTATATGTATGTTTATATAAGTCGATCTATAGTCGACGTAGTGTTAGTCTCGTAGGACGCTCGTGCATAAATAATAAATGCAGTAACACTTAAACACATACATGTAACCACACACATATAACACACAAGTTATATCAACCAAATCCGAGCCCAAGGAGCATCCTTAGGACAACTCGGATCAAACCCCTTTACATACCGTTCACCCTGATCGTATTACGGTGGAGTATGAATCAGCAAGATCCTATGCTCCGTGTAGTCCACTAGCTCGTCAAGCGTCTTGTCAGAAGTATAATCTAAACGGTATTAAAACTATAAGTCAGTCTCCATGACTAACTACATTCGGTATTTCCGAATAATAAGTAACCCCGACAGTCCACCCCTGTTTTCTACAGTCGTTTGTTACGGGTTTCTCTAAACCGGTCGGCCTTGTTACTTTAAAACTCGTACGTCAAAACATTTCAACTGTTAAGTTTAATTCCTTATATTTCTTTTAATCTTATCCACCATCTAGTTTAGGTACATAACCTATAGTTGCATGTATGCATGCATTATTATATTATATTGTATTATTTTCCACCATCCATTATAATACATTGTATTATATAATCTATTATCTTAGCAAGTTATATTTGCATTCAAAAACTCATAACATATAGTTTGTAACTATTTTTTTTTAAAAAAATAACCACCACCATTATATTATATGGTTTCCAACCACAATATATATCCATCCTTATATACATTATTCTTGTGTATGTATATATTTACCACGTAGGTAATCCCCATGAGTTTAATAAACCCTTATATTTTATGTTACTTTTTATCATCTTTTATTAGATGATTATTCCCATTAGTTGTATTATATTTATACAACTTATATTAAGATTATTATCCTAATATTATGTAACATTTAATGTTGTATATTTACAATTCCTAAGGTTCATTCCATAAATGCCTTAGTTTATAAATCTCATTTATTTATTGTTTGTCATATTATTTAATGTGAATACCTTACTTATATTAATTCCATTAAAACCACCTTAATACCTTATAATTGTTATAACATTTATAACATTATAGACCTTAGTCTAAAATCCATATCCCAAACATTTATAATTCGGTACAACATCTTACTTCATTAAAATTCCATTTTGACCACATAACATTATGTAATGCTATTCCATATGCTAATATCACTTGATATGATATTCTTATTTCCTTTAATTAATAACCTATAGTTTTTATACAAAACTATTATATATTGCCACATAGGCACCTATGTTAAACCTTATTCTTTTCATAAACCATAGTCTCCTTTGTTTACAAAATCATCCCATAACTTAACCATGTTATATATTCCTTTTAATATAACATTCTAACCTTAATATAGATATAACCTATGGTCATTTTATTTAATAACCGACAGACCTCAATATATATTTTATATTGCCATTTGGCCCATTTTATAACATATAGTTTTATAATTCATTAAAACTATATATTATACATATATCTCAATAAATACTCTTATATAATTCTAAAAATCACCAAACTTCTCCAAAGGGTTATTATTACCTTATTAACCCATATACTTTCGGTATTCACGTTTCCACCACCTATATTTTTCCAAAGTGTCATAATGACATAATAACTTTATATATACATATATAGTTCATTTTAATTCCAAAATCAACCCAATAAATTCCTAAAAATTCCTAATAGCCCATGGGTGTTTTATAATACCATTATTCACCCTTTATTTTCGGTAATAACATATTCACCATATATGTTATAAAAATATTACCATAAGATACTTATCTTTATTATGAAACCTTAAATAAGTTATTTAACTTATCTAATTTGGTCAAAACCTACCATATGGTCAAGGTTGACCACCTTAATATTTCCTTGACCATTAATTTCCTTATATTATGGTTTTAACCCCTAAGTTTCCAAAATTCACCATTTAACCACCAAAACTTTATAAAGTCTTATAAACTTTATTTTAAATCCTTTTAACCTCCAATTTTCGGCCTTAATTTTATAAAGCCCCTAAATTTAATTTAATTACACTTTAACCCCTTACTCATTTCGGTAATAATTATATATCACCTAAACTTAGATAAAAGCTTGTAAATGCATAAATAAAATGGCCTAAAGTACATGGTATTATTACAACATTTGCTCACAAAATAAATTACACATAAATGTCCCAAAAATACTTATAAGTCTCGGCCTCACCATAGGTTTTCATTTAATTACCAAACTTCCACATAATGTCTTAAATTTGATAATTATGCTTGTTTAATTAGTTATAAAATTTATTAAACCATTCCTTAAATCACCTAAGGTCACAATAAGACCTTAATATTCATGTTCACTCACGGCATTTAATATACACAAGCTTAAACTTGTATTAATGTACCAAGTTAAGGTTTTAAGTGATTTATACCTTGATTTAGCTTAGGTAAATCCTTGTTTGGATTCGGCCAGCCTAAGATAAAGTTCCCACAGCTTCTTTTACATGTTTTCAAACAAAAACCAAGGCATAGTTAGTCTCCAAGCAAGATCTAACCATAAGAAGTGTTTTAATGTATATTTCAAGGTAAGATTTACCTTAGATCTTCAAGTTTGTTGGAGATCTACCTCGGCCCTATTTTTTCCAGAAAGAAAGAGTATCAAAACACTCTTAAAAAGGCACAAAATCGTGGGTAGTTAGCTTGGAAGATGGCTAAGATTTACCTTGTTTAAGATGCCAAAAATGGTGTTTTTGGCTTGGATCTAGCTACACCTTGGAGCTCTTGATAGATCCACTGAATAAATATGTTAAGAAGAAGATTATAAGGCTATTAGAGCAGGTTTTACAGCCAGATCTAAAGAGAATCAAAAGATAAGTGCTTAAAGCATATTTTTGTACCTTAAGAACAAGTTTGAGTTTCTCAACCTTCTTCCCTTGTTATGGCCGATATTCCTCCTTCATTTAACCTCCAAGAACAACCTAGATCCATGGATGGAAGTGGTTGATGTTTAGATCCACCGAAAGAGGAAAGATTTGTGAAGAAATTGAACATAAAATGACTAATTAAGCTCACCTAGGTACCAAAGTGTTCTTCAATGTTCTTGGTAACTTACCCACGACTTGGAGAAGCCAAAGAGAGAGGAGGGAGCCTTGGAATCGGTTGGAGCCAAGGCTAATGAGAGATTAGGTCAAATTTTGCCTTAATACTCTCTTTTTTCTTTGTTTATTATTTTTGTGATTGATGACTCATCATAAACAAATGGCATCGGTTCTTGGAGGGGCTGGAGCCTCTCAAATGGGGTCTCACACGGTTTGGATGAGTCAAAAGAGGAGCCATAATTGAAAGTATACATTATTGTATTGTAAAGGCAAAAGTGATCCCTTAAAACATGGAAACATGTTGGAGGCTTGTCTTTATGCTTGCAAGTGGCGAATTCCAACTCCCCCAGCCTGTGAATGTCGACCTCATGTGGTCTAAGGGGTCAAACTTTGACCTCTTGACCATTCTTGGTCAATGTTGACTCAACGGGCCCCATTTTAGGGTTTTATTAATATTTTAATATTAAATTTGTAAAAATTCGTAAATTTCTGGAATTAAATTCCTAATATGACATAATATGATATATTATCATATTTAAAGGTAATTATAACCTTTTAGCCCATTTAAAACCAATTTAGAAGGCAATTACACAAAAATGTGCTTTAAGGAGTTTTAGTGCACATTTTGTGTCTCAAGGAGTTTCTGAGCTTGGTTTTCTTTGACAACGGTTTTATTGTGTTCCTTACATGATATTTGATCATGGTATCCAATTTTATATCATTTAGAGGTCATTAGACCTTTAAGGTTTCTTAGAGCACATTTCTGCCCTTCTTGACCTTGAAGCATGTAAATGCTTGTTCTTTGTGTTGGAGTGTTTCCAACAATTGTAATATGTTTAGTAATGTGTTAATATGCTTAGGACAAATTTTTAGGTCCTAAGAAGTTCATTTGGGTATTTATTTACCCTTAACAGTCAAAGGGTGCAACATCTTGATTTGTGTTGACCACTATTGTTCTCAGTTGACTTTTAAGGCATGTTTAGGCCTTAATTAATGTGATTAAATATTTAATCCATGTTTAATAAGTTTGGGGTATTTCACATAGTTCTCTCCACATTAATCTTATATGGTTTATTATTCACTTTACTTGCTTACCTTGTATTATAAATTCATAATATATGAATTATAAAGTTCCCCCCTAACAAATTAATTCTTTATTCTATGTGAGACACACTTGTTGTAACACCCCAACTGCTAACAACACACTTAACAACACATTGCAGCGGAAATCGTAACTCACAACATAACTTAACTCGTTGGTGTTACACGCCGTTAGCCACCCACGTGGTTAACAAGGCTAACATACTTACATCGTACCGGTCTGATGGACTAAACTCCCGAGCATCTACACATTACTTTTTCCTTCCATTGACAACAACTGGAAAGCATACATACTTTACAACTGTACCGAGTATTTACAAACTAATGCCGATAACAATTTCGGTCTTACTACACCTACAATACAATCTCAAATTGAATGTCCACCCATGGACAGCAACTACCCGTCCTACTCTCGAACGGCTATCAGCTTCTTCGTACCTGTAGAGTAATGGGGGCCCCCAAAGGGGGTCAGCACCTTTGCTGGTATGGTAATCCCGCAGCCCGCATGCTACCGGGCCACGCACAACTATTTGTCGTCTTAGCATGCGGTTGATTTTATTTCAAACATGCAGAAACTCACACTCATATCATGCTTACAAGCAAACATCCATTAATAGGACACATACACAAGGTTAGCACACACAACATAACAACACACTTCACTTAACAACATACACAACTTAATTCCACTCTTCTTAGAGAACATAAACTTTACTTAGGGAGTGCCGGGGTGATATGAGCCCGCGCACAACATACATACATTTTCTTTACTTGGATGTGGCGGCCTCGTATAGGACCGATCACACCATACACAATTTCCCCCTAACTCCAATAATGATAAGTTAGGTAAGCCTTGGTTAAGCTTGTGGGTGGTTGTAATTTCAAGAGGAAAAACAACCGTAACATAACAAAGAGGGAGTCGAAGCGAACTTAGGCATCAACACCCTACCAACATTACACATAATTTCCCTCCTAGCCCGATGTGGAGGTCGGGTAGGTAAGCTTTGGCTAAGCTAGTGGGAGGTCGACATCCAATGAAGGAAAACAACCCTAACATAACAGGATGGGAGTTAATTCACATATATACATCAACTCCCAAACAACACGCGTGACCGGAACGACCGGATTCCTTACCATAAATAACATGTACTTATTAGTTAAAGGTTCCTTTATGGAACTTGTCACATACATACATCACATAGTTTTACTAACTCTGTTAATCACATAAGGGGAATTACATCCACTTCAACAACACGGATAATGGTATCCAAAAGCAACAACATATAAAACAAGTCATATACATCACACTTAATCACAACACACACTAACACACGGATAGCCGTAGTTAGAACGTTCCCGTGGGTTGGGACGTTTATTCCGAATACCGATCTCTTATGTGAACCTAAGGTCGGTTAACTATTATTTAACACATAATTAAGGTTAAGCGGTATCGGAATTGATTACGCCACAATAATGAATTACTATAAACTCATTTCATGCTATATCTTGCAAGGTGGCAAACACACAGAAAAACACATTGGCATACAAGCCGGTGTAATCCGGTAGGACACAGGTTGCAAGAAAACCATACCTGTCACCAAGGTCCACTCTATTGTGTTCTCTTAGGTTCCTTGAATAATCTTTGAACAACTGGTAACATTACATTTGTTTCCATTAAATAGGGGCAATACAATTGTTGAACGACTAGTGCGCCCATAGTTAACCCCGTTATCCCGTTATACTTAATTTTACTCTTGTGATCTTAAGTTCACAACTCTCACATCAAACCTAACACTTGTTTACACATCTTAAGGCCTTTACATGTCACCAAAACAAGGCCTAACATCATCCAAAACCATTACCATCCAATCCCCCATCATTAGAAGGCTCAAGCACACTTATAGAGCAAAAAATGGAGTTCAAAAGATTATTGGTCATTTTCAAATAACAATATACCTAAACATATGCCAAAAACATGTCAAAACAGATAGTACTTGAAAAGAGGAATCCAACGCCGCAAACGGCACTCAAAACGGAGTTCAAACGAAAAAGTTATGCAAAAACAAAGGTTGGTCCGAACATGCGTCCGACCTTGCATGTTCGGACATAAGTCGAGAGTTCTGAAAATTTTCCGTCGTATGATGTCCGAACTTCAATGTTCGGACACATGTTAGGACATACCGAAAACTGCAAAATCCAATACAGAAAACAACTAGAACCAAGCCACAAATCCCCCACAAAATATACATAACTTGTAGTAGCAAAATAGCCCATCGAAAACACATTTCCACCGGGGTTTTAACACATCATAAACCCATTAAAATCAACCAAAAACATCACCAAATCAAAGAGTCAAAAACACTCATTTTCTACCAAAATTTCGCCATAACCTCCCCATAAACTCTACACATTCATCCTCATCAATTTCCATCATTTTCATTCCTAACCTAGCCACACCCTTAAAGGGTCCTACCAGCACATAATAAATCCTCAAAATTATCCAAACAACAATATAACTCAAATCTCAAATACAATGGCACTTAGGCCCTTAAAGTCAACACAAGTTCTCAATCACTCTCAAATTCAACCAACTACATCAATTCCCACAGTTTGGGTTCATTATTTTCATTTAACCCATCCCAAATTCTTAAACAACCAAGATAGTTATTAAGGTAGTTTTCTTACCTTGAATTCACAAGTCTCTCCAAAATTCTCCACTTGCTCCTCATCTCCTCAAAATCGGTCAAGAGGGAATGGAGTTTCAAAACTCCATCCCAACATTCAAGAAACACAAAATACATTCCATTAATTATCTAAACCCTTAGAAAACTCAATTCAATCAAAGGGCTTAGAACACAAGTTAGGGTTTACCTTTTTGAAGCTTTTAAGTGGGATTCTCTCCCTTGAATCAAGAAGGGAATTACTCCACCATTGAAGGATTAATTTGGAGCTCAAGAACAAGAAGAAAAACAAGGTATCAAAGTGGTGAAAAATCGATTACACCAAGAGGTGAATGAAAGATGACTTTTTCTTGGGAATTTTTACCTTAGAATGAAGAGGAGACTCCAAGCTATCTTTTGATGTCATTTTCTCTTCAAATGGAGAAAACCCATATTGATGAAGTTCATTCTTTTTGAATTTTGAAAAGAGAGAATGATAGAGAATGATGAGGAGATGAAGAATATGTAATTATTTTTGTGATTGGAGCTTTAATAAAGCTTGGGCATGAGCTAGAAGATGAAGTAGCCATGAGAGGGGGGAAGAAGAAATCGCTGCACCAGAGGGGAGGAGAAGCACGATGGAGGAAGGAGAAAGAGAGGAAAGAGAAAAGGAAAAGAGAAAGTGAGGGAGGAGAGAGAGGGTGGGGGCACCTTTTATTTTTTGCTTTTGTTTTTGACTTATTTAATTAGTTAACTAGTCATGTGTGAGGGGCTATCTACATTAATAAAACCAGCCCACATAACTGTTACAGGCTGGAGCGTTTTTCGTCGTTTACAGAAACGCTCGTTAATTTACCCGGTTTAGCACTATTCACTAACCGGGCCCGTTTTCCAGAATTTTCTCGTTTATTTAATTTTAATGGTTATTACACTCCCATTAATGTTTATTTATAGTTATGTGATCAACTATAATTTTTACGGGGTCATTTGACTGTTTAAATTCACGTTTTCGGGTTTTCTCGAAAAACGCGCTTTAAGACTCCGTTAGCGTTTTAACGCATTATTTGAATCCGTTTTCTTCCGGAATTTTTCCCACATGTTCTTAGTGTGTAATTAAGGTATAAAAATACATTTATCACTCTAACGAAGGTTATGTACCTCCTAAAATAATTAAATACGCGATTTCACGTTTTGTGACTTTTACGCATTTTCTTATTCTTTTTGGTTTTTATTTCTTCACCAATAATCTTAAGGACTTAATTAGCCTTAGAAAATTATAATTACATAGTTAATTAACATATTAAGGTTTGGGGTATTTCACTTGTATTTATTTGTGTTATCTATTCACAAATCTTTTACCAAGGATTCATCTTAATGTTATACAAGGTATTTCATACATTATCATATTCCTTATATTATAAGGTTTCTAAACATATGTTATACTCTCCAATTTCCCAATTTAATCTCATCACTTATGTGATTGTTTACAAGGTGTATTTACACCATAATAATTTCCTTCACAATATACCCTCTTATATTTTAATATTATGCACACTATATCATTCTAAACTTTATAATATATCATTCATTGTTTCTGAAAATTCCAAACCAGCCATATTATTTTCGGCATTTAAATTCTTTTCTCCTTCATTTTAGATTATTTACAAAATCACCCCAAACATTATTCTTGTTACATTTCTAACCTTATTTAATTATAACATAAGATTCCAAAACATTATAATATACAAACATATATATATACAAATTCGAACAGTAGCATCCCTTTTTTTCCAGATTTATACTATTTGCCCACAACTTTCTTATTATTACATATTACCCCTCTTTATTTTGTAAACTTACAATTTAATACCTAAAACTTTATATTATACATATTAGCTTATTTAATTCCCAAACCTCCCAAAGTAATTTTCTAAATTCTCGAACAGCCCCTAGGCTGTCTTAATATTATTTTCCACCCCTAAGTTTTGGTTATTTACATAATAACCCCATAAGTTTTATAAATGTCACATTTTAACACTTAAACTATATATTATAATCCGTAGTTTATTAAATTACTAAAATCAACCCAAAATTCACCAAATTTATGTACAGACCCCTACTGGTCATATTAATCTCATCCCAGCCCATAACTTTCAAAAATGACATAAACACCCCAAATAGTTTTTTAACATAATACTTTATTTAAATTACCAAATCAATTAATTTTTTTTTCTAACTCGGTCAAACATCACATGTGGTCATGGTTGACCACCCAAACACTCCTTTAACCAGCATTTATCATTAATTCTGAAAATACCCCTTTTGTTTCACTAGTTTTACATTTAAGTGTTTAGACCTTATAAAAATAACATTTTATGTTTTGAAAATTCCTAAATAACCCCCAATCGGTTTTATTTAGTTTTTAGCACCCTAAACTGTGTTTATTTATGGTTTGACCCACATGGCAAGTCTTTTGTTCATTTTAACACATAAAGTTTATAATTCATATAAATCTTATTATAACTTTATCTTTAATTTATGTACACCTAAATTCACCAATATTCATCCAAAATGTTCCTAGATGATTATGTTCACTAAAATTACACTTTTACACCAGAAACTTATATAAATCATTTAATCATCCAAAAACCTAATAAATAAATTTAAAGCCTTAAATAACCATAATAAAAATGGCCTAAACACATGGCCTTAAACATAACATAAACTTCACCATAAAATGACATTAAAATGTCCATAAACTATAGGTTATACATGGCTTGCTACATATTTTTCATTTAACTCCTAAAAATCATTTTTCTTTCACTTTTAACTTATAAACTTGACTTTAATAAGTCATTAGCACCTACATTCACCAACCAAACATGTAACCATAATTTTCTACATATTTTTATTGTTTAAACAGCACACATACACATGTACATTTTCGGCCCTATTTATTTCATGACATTAATAACCTTAATGTATATAAATAAGGGTTTTAGGCACCATTACCTTGTTATAGTCACAAGGCAGTCCACACAGCCACATAAACTTCACGGCACTAATTAAACATAACCTTAGGTTAGGTTTTTGTTTCATAAAATTAAGCTCAACACCATTATAATCCTTAAGACCTTAAGTGAGTATTTTACCTTCTTAAGGATGGTTTTCTCTTTGGGATGATGTCCCTACTGCCTCCACACTCCATGGGTGGTAACAAGACCCTCTCGGTCACATAATAACAATGGACAAAGTCTTAGTTAACAAATTTGACAAGATACTTAGTTTAAGGAGTTTTAAGGCATGAATTTGAACATTAAAAGGAGGTGTTCTTACCTTGATATATGGATAGTTTTAGGCCCTATTTTTGGCCACCTAACAGAGGGTATAATGAACTTTAGTTCATGGAAAAACCAAGGAAAGAGAAGGGTTCAAGAGGTACATATGTTCTTAGTTTTTACCTTGCCTTTGGAGCTCTTTAGGAGATGTTTTGGAGAAGCCCCTTGGCTCAATGAAGGTATTTTGAAACACCTTCATGTTATAGGAGAAACGGTGTAAAAATGGAGTAGAAACAAGTGCTAATTTCGGATCTATGAAGAAATGAGCAAAAATGTGCTTTAAGGTAATTTTGTCTTATCCTGACTTACCTAGCTTGTATTCCTTGTTTCTCCACGTTTTTTACTGGCCCATAATCCTAGATTTCAATTTGAATGAAAGAAGAGAAGTGGGTGGTGACTTGGAGCAAGATAAATGGAGTTTTGAGGTGTAAAAGGTGAAATGAGCTTAATGCTCCATGGATGACTTTGGAGCTTCAAGAGAATGGATGAATGGTGTTTTGTTAGGTGATTTATAAGGTAGAGACATAAGGAGAAGAAACACCTTCAGCTGATGGAGTATGGGCAAAGAGAATGGAGTGTGTGAGAGAGTGTTTTTGTAAGAAAAGTCTTGACTAGCTACCTAGGCATGTAAGGCTATGTTTTGTTTTATTATGTCACATATTTTATTCAGCTTATTTTGACTGTCTACAGCCGTGAGGGGTGAGTAATGGCTGAAAATTTCTAGTTTTGTGTGGGTGTAAGGAAGGATGAGATGGCTTTGTCTTTTGTAAGGTGAGTTGTCCTTTAGTGCTTCTTTTTATTTCTTACTTGCTTTTGACTTGTTTTATTCATTGTGCAGCAGCCGAGACATGTGGGTAGGAGGGAAGTACATGCCAGCTTTGTGTGAGAAAAGATGAGAGGAAGAATGGTAGAAAGTAACGTTTGCTTTTTTCCTCATTTGTACATCCTTGTCTTCTTGTTTACTTTATGCTTTCTACTTTTAATTTTCTCTTATTTTCCTTGTGCATGTGGCCGGCTGTAGTAGTCATTTGGAGGCAGATTTTTAACTTTTTCAAGGCTTAATATTGTGACATTAATGATAGGTGTAACAGACTTGTTTTATGTGTTAAGTGGTAACATGTGTTATTCTTGCTTTAATGTGTATATATAAGTGACTATTGCACTTATAGTTTGTTTTGTCTATATGAGATATTTTGTACCATTTGATGAGTAATATTTGTGGTATTAATACATGTACTAAGGTGTTACATGTAGTATTAATTTTAGGAGTTGATTTCTCCTTAATAACGCTCTCTCTTTGATTAGAGATTTAATGTATAGTTTGGTGTCCATTTTGGACTATGTTTATACACTAATGATTATAATGAATATTACTCATTAGATGAATTATTTCTAATTATAATTTCCATTTGATTTAATTCCTTTTTATTTAAGGTAATTAATGTTTGGGGTATTTCACTAGTAACTCTGCTATTAGTTCTGCTAACCTAAACCCTGGTAAGCCCCCCCGGGAATCCAAAAGTCCAATAAGTTCAAATGGTGCCTCTACGGGCCAGAAGATGAAGGAGCCTCCAATGTTCATTATGGGAAGAAAAACCATTTCACAAAACACATGCTTGATGAAGGGAGACTGAACTCCAAAACAAGAAAAAATACCCGAAATTTGGTGGTCGACGTATCAATGCATGAGGAGCTTGAGAAAGCGGGGCCAAGCGTAATTCTAGTTAATCTATTTTGCATGTTGTCTCTATTAGGTTTCATCAGGGTCTCGCTTATTACAATCTATCTAGGTTGTCCTTTAAGTTTTAGTTGTATCTCCTATTTTGTCTTGCCTTCTCTCTAGAGTTGTATGCTAGTTTATATCTCATCTAAAGTCTGGTAATCTCTGGCTAGCTTTATGCTACTCTGCAACATCCCATTTAGGACTTGATTGCTCTTAGTGGTTGCCTTAGTTAGTCTTTACCCTGCCAGGATGCCTCTAGCATTCCTACTTTCCTCTCTTAGGGTTGCAAGAGGCGTTTATTTTAGGGTAATCAGGAAAAGGAATCGGATTATTTTGTTTCTTACTGTTTGTTTAGCCACTAGCTGTAACACCCCAACTACAACCATACATTTAACAACACATTGCAGCGGAAACTCAACTCATCACATTACTTATTTCAATGGTGTTACACGCCGTTAACCACCCACGTGGCTAACAAGGCTAATACATGTACTTTGTATCGGTCTGATGGACTAGATTCCCGAGCAACTACACGTTACATTTGCTTCCCTTAACAACAAACCATATACTTTATACATTCCAACCGTACCAAGTATTTACAAACTAATGCCGATAACAATTTCGGTCTTACTACGCCTACAATGCTTACGCCATTTAAATGGCTACCCATGTATAAACATCTACCCCGTCCTACTCTCGAACGGCTTCCAGCTCCTTGTACCTGAAATAGAAAAGGAGAGAAAGGGTGGCCCCCAAGGGGCTCAGCACCTTTGCTGGTATGGTAATCCCGCAGCCCACATGCTACCGGGCCACGCACAACTAATTGTCGTCTTAGCATGCAGTTGATTATATTTAAATCATGCATACAACCATAAACACACAACACTTTGCATACACCCAACAATAGGGCTCAACATATATCCAACACATCCACACTTAACAAATCATCCAATGATTCCTTTAACCCTAGAGTGGCTCTCCTCTAAAACGGAGCTACTTCCTTAATGAACGACACGTACCCATTAATCGGGTTATCCTTAAACGCCTCCTGTCACAACTGGGATTCATTTCCATGATCCACACACTCCATATCCTACAACATATCTCATTCCTCACATAACAAAACATAACAAAACCTTTCTTGTTTCGGCGTACACATGATAACATCGCATTCATTTTAAACACCTAACGTATACATATCATAGCACAGCAAGGGAAATTGCCTAGCACAATAACAACACAAAACACCATAAGGTCGGTTCACACAAGGAACCTTCCACCATAGTTAGTATACATAGTGAGCCTAGAGATTAATGCCAATCTCATGCTAAGCTCGTTACCAACCTTGTTACCGTCCAGTTATATCGAACGGTTAACTTAAACCCAAGGTGTGTCGGATATAGTAATCCCAAGCACACCGAAATAACATTCGTATGCCCCTGTGGCCCGACGTGAGTCAGTAACTAGCTTTGGATAAGCTAAGGGAAGGTAGAAACCAAATTGGAATACAACCTATACATACACCAAGAGAGCCGAACCGGATATGACATCGACTCCCGTCCATCACACGCGTGGCCGGAACATGACCGGACTCCTCACCCCCCCATTAGTACATATATACTTATAAATAAGTAGTTAGAGATCCATTTTGGAGCCTACCACATCCACACACCATACGGTATCATAACCGAGTTAAGCACACAAGGGAGGTTCACACACTTGCATACAACAACAATATCCATCTAACTCACACATAGCCGTGGTTAGCACGTTCCCAAGGTTTGGGTCGTTAACTCCGAATACCGATCTCTCACGTGTTCCTAGTTCTAGTTAGCTAAGGTTAAACACTTATTTGAGGTTAAACGGTATCGGAGACCAGTTGCGCCACATAAATGAATTACTATAAACTCATTACATGTTTTAATCTTACAGGGTGGCAAACACTCAGCAAAACACATTGGCATACAAGCCGGTGTAATCCGGTAGGACACAGGTTGCAAGAAAACCATACCTGTCACCGGAGTCCACTTTATCATGTCCACTTATGTTCCTCGAGCAATTCTCGAACAACTGATAACATTACAATTACTTTCATTAACATTGGAGTAACATGCTTGTTTAAAGTCTAATGCTTATCTTTCTAACCATCATCACTCCCTAATGTTGGACCACTAAGTCATTGTAGTTTAAACTTAATCATATAAGCTAATCACTTCTCATTACACCTCATACTTGTTTACACCTCTTAAGGCCTTTACATGTCACCAAACAAGGCCTAAACATCATCTAAAACCATTACCATTCAATCCCCCATCATTAGGAGCCTTAAACACATTTTTTTCTTCATTTCTGGTCTGGACCGCCCCTCTGGGGCGGTCCCAGGGGCGGTCCACAACAGATGCTACACGTTTCTTTTTTTTTTCACTTCTCTGCACTGGACCTCCCCACAGGGGCGGTCCGTAGGGGCGGTCCACTGCAGAACCAATTTTCTAATGTGCTTTTCTCCTCTTTATGAACTCCAAATTCATCCCAATTTTTTCCTATGCTTTACACATGTTCTCCCACATGTTTTAACATCTTTTGGGCACACTTAAACCCTTTCAAAACATCCCAAAAATTCCTTAAACTTTTACTCAACTTTTACTAAGTCCTTAACACTTAGAACATTTTTTTCTTACACTTGTAACTTGTATTCTTGCCTAAAACTTCACCTAACCAAAGTACTCCCTCACTACCTTATAACCACCCTTTTAAACATCATTTGCACTACACTCATCCCCTTTACACACACTCCTCAAGTTTTTCCCACAAGTTCATAATTAAACCTTCACAAGGCGTTACACTTTCATTGTTCACCAAACTTTGCACAAGACTTTACGACACCTCCACCATCACCTTGGTGTATCAAGAAGTCATCCATTAGTTCCCTAAATCTCCAAGACTATGCCTAAGGCATCTTAACACCTAAGAACACCTTAATTCACTTCTTTCACCATCTTAACACTTAAAAATTCCTAGTACCTTCTAGGTCATAAAATCTCATTACAACACATAAACTCTTTTGTTTATCAACTAAATTTCGCCATAGCTTCTCTTAGCACATCATCATTCCAAAGCTCATAGTTTTCACCATTAAACACTCAAGAACACCTAAATCCATCAAGAACACTATCACTCACAAAACTTCACCAAATTTACACTACATCACAATATAGTGCATAATTAAACTTGCTTGGCACTTAGGCCCTTAAATAACATGGCTCTTAGGCCCTTAAATTGCATAATCCTTAAACACTGAATTTCCACAATATATAAGCCTTTGACCTGCAAATACACACAACAAGGCATATGTTCTTTTACTATTCCCTTGAGAACACTTTACTAAGTCATTCACCATTTGCTCTTTAGGTAGTTTTAACAAGCATTATAAGCTCATTTCTCCTAAGGCATTAAACCACATTAGGTTAGTATATTTACCTCTTTTCCACCCAAACTTCTTTCTTGTTTCCTCATAAAACCGGTAAGGCATTTCATTCCTTGTCAACTACTAAACAATATACCAACATTGAAATGAGTATATAAGCTTTAAGCTTCATCTCATTGTAAACCCTAGTTACATATATTGTTTTAACACATCAAGGTAATTGTTTTACCTTTGAATGGAAAGAGCTTGAATGAGTATCAAGAGGACTCCTCCTAGCCCTTAGAAGATTCAAATGAAGCTAAAACAAGACAAGAGAAGACACCATTACTAGGTGCATTTTCGGCCAACACCAAAAATGAAGGAAATGGAGTTTTCTTTGTTTTTCCTTACCTTGAAGCAAAGGTGATCAACAAGGCATTAAAATATAAGCTCAAGCTCCTTCCATGGAAGTTCTCCTTGGCACCGAAATGGTGGTTTTGATGATTTGAAAAGACAATGTTGTAGAGCTTGCTCCAACTAAGAGAACGGTAGTCTCGGAATTAAATTCGGAGCATGGAGTCATAAGTTACAAGTGAAGGAAGATGAAGAATGAGATGGTGCTGTTGGAAACCGATGGAGAGAGGAGGAAGAAGATGGCTACCGTGGGAAATGAAAGGAAAGAAGAGAATGAGGAGATAAGTTTGCTTTTGTTAAGATATTTATGTATAAAGCAAAAATAGTACTTTACTTTAAGCTTTACTTTACTTATTTGATTTCTTTTACAAGTTGGTGACTCACACCTTGAAAAACCGGCCCCCATTTAGTTAGAAGGGTACTTTAGTCCTTATTTGTCAATTTAATTACTTATGATAACATATGTTACAAACTAGCTTATAAAAATCACTATTCAAAAACAAGGCACATAGAAGTGAAATTTTTGATTTCCCATTGATATAGACTTCCAAATGTGATACTATATAGTACACATGTTAATTAAAGAGTAATGATGGACATCTAGCCATACAAAACTCATTTACAAGACAATTTTTCAAAAACGTGCTTTAAGACTTCTTAAAGCACATTTTGTGTTTTAACTTGTTTTCAAGCTTGGTTTTCTTTAGTAATTGATTTAATATGTTCATTAACATAAATAAGGCATAGGTATGACCATTAGGTCTTATACACATTTATCCCAAGCTTAGAGCACATTTTAGCCCATATTGACCTTAAGGTATTTATTTGTGTTTTGTTTGGTTTCATTGTCTACCAAGGTTTCCTAAGGACTTAATTAGCCTTATAAAATCATAATTTTATATTATCAAATCTTGGTAGGCTCTTTGGGTCCTAGCCAAGTTCACTCCAAGCTTAGAGCATGTTTTTGCTCAAACCGTGTCTTAGTGTTTTATTGTGTTTTACCATGGTTTAAATGGTTCATTTATGTTTCTAAGGCACTTTTTAGCCTTTAAATACCATAGTTTAACATTTACACAACATACCAAGGTTTGGGGTATTTCAATCTACCCCCCTTAAAAGAACTTCGTCCTCGAAGTTCACATTTCCTCGCATCATTGGATTAGAATACGGGAATTACTTATAGCCATAAAACTTCCATTACCAACCACCCTTTACATCCAACCTCGGACTTAATGGTCCGGGCAACATATCCACATTATACATAAAATATCATACTCACATGGTAACCTCGGACTTAATGGTCCGGGTACCTTCACCACACTTGCACTTACATAATATCCCTCAGACTCTTAGGTCTGGGTGACATAACCACATTTGGACTCGTAGGCCCGGGTAACACAATCAATTCAGAACCCACCCACATTAGAACTCAAGGTCTAAAATAATATTTATTACTTATTCCACACAACATGTCTTAGCATGTATATCAAACAGAAATACCTTTTCCATCTCTCCATGGGTTCGAATCCCACGTTGAGTACATATACACTGTGATCCCGCAGAACCCGGTCGCGATGGACACCTTCTGGTCCCCGTTCCTTTGGGAGATCAAAACATTCACTTAATTTTTAACATATATACTTCTCATGTCACCGGTCCGAAGACAAAGGCTCATACGTCCTCAGCTCGTGAGCAAGTACTACAAAAATATTCTTTACTAGGTTAAGTATAAGAAGATCTTTTATTCAAAATATTAATCGATTGTTTGAAAACACCAATTGAAAATCCTTTTGAAAACACCACACAACTCCAAGTCCAATTTATGCTCCTTGTATTTTTCTTAACATGGTTGTTTGTGACCACTTACAGGGAGCTTCAAGAGTCATCCAACCCTGATGTGATCAGCATCAGTGTTGAACTATCTTTCCACCCCAATTTGTGTTCGGCTTCCCTTGATCTCATGATAATCAAGTTTCACCTCCCACTTCTTTTTCAACCAACAACTAATTCAAGCGTATCCCATTTTCTATCTTTAAATCCTTCTAGTCATAATCATTACATCTCCAAGGAATAGAACTCCGTCTATCAATCATCACCCAAATCCAACTTAATTCAAGTTACCTAGGGAATTTAATTCTCACTAGGTTCTACGTCGGTCTCATACCCCTTCATAAATCACAACATTGTATATATATACATATATTTTTATCAAAATACAATACATGGTTTACATTTATGCACCGTCGGGGTTTTAGTTCCCCGGGAGTTTCTTTACTCCCTTCCACTTGTACTCTCACACACCACTGTTAACAAAATAAACACACTTCCCACAATGGTATTCGCATCTTCTGTGCGCAATTACCACAATTTAACCACAAATAAATGCGTATGTTTATATAACACACGCGCCAACCATCATAACAAATCATTTTGTGCTATGCACAACCCCGTTCACGTACACTTGTACGGTAAAACACACTAAGTGGTTTTGCGCTCTACCCCCCTTAAAAGGGATTACGCCCACGTAATCAATCACTAAACCTTGGCTTAAAATGTTCTGCCGTCGTGAAGTGTTTTGACTTCCACGCGGTCTATTACACAATGGATTCTGATTAGAGGATCTTAACCATATTGGCGGTTTAGTCCCTAAACCAAGAATTCGCATTGGAGTTCTAACTCATAACCGGTTTCGGTCCTGGCCTGTGAGGCTTTTAGGCATTGACAACTAGCCATTTATTCATATTCACCATGTATATTCAGTATCTGGTGTATGGGCTCCCTGGCCTCTGTTGCGCAACTCTGGTAATTATAGATCTAGTTTGCCCCATTCGTTACTGTTACTGTATTATGCATCTCTAATGTATTACCCTTATCTAGGTAACAATGGTTTCTCAACCGACGCATGGTACCTCTTACCCTGAGCGAATTCGGTGAGTTCCAAAACTTTCCATCCACTTCTCCAATAGCTTACAGCGTAACTACTATGTAATTCACAATGATTGACTTGCTTCTACCGACTTACTGTCGGTTGAGATTGAGCTACTACCTAATGTGTAGTGCTCTCTCGGTTATTTCCCACACCTGGGGTATATTTCATACCGACATTTGGTATTTAGTGCCAGTGTTATCACTTATTCTTAATCATACCTCCACATTTGGTTTCGTACAAGTACTTTTCCATTGGTATGACCTTGCATTTCTTATGCATTGATCATTATAGTATTATAGGTTTCTTCCTACATCCACCACAATTAACATTTCCCAAATCCTAGCTATCCCACTTGATCATTACTGCGCAAGTGCAATACCAAAACACTCAGTCATACAGAGTGCAGAGGCGTAAACTCTTGACAGTAAATCTCTTATGCGATTGCCAATGGAATTTTCACTGTGTTTCACTGAAATTCTTATCACATAACACTTGCTTCCGGCTTACTGCTCGGTTCCTTTGCTATCACTTACTGTTGTACCTCCACTGGGGTTAACTCATAACTCTGCTCACTCACCATTTTATCATCTAACAATACTCATACAACGGTCGCTTATTGCGCACCGTATCCTTACTCATTATACAACATCAACTTATACTGCATCCGCTATTATATTAGCTTCCGCTATTACACTGGGTTTATCTGGCCACTTATTTGGCTGATTTTTTGAATATACTATTTTTTTTTGAGCCTTTATGTTCCTTGAGCGTTGTTCGCTACACATTTAGCTTCACACACCTATGGTGATTGCTATCAGACTTATTACTCTTCCTGTGTACACAACTGGTACGAGCACTTTTTTCGTATTATTTTATTCAAATCATCCTGGGGTAATAACAACGTGGTCCATCCTCCACATATTTCTTGAACTTGGTCCACACAACTACCGCTCTCGCGGTTTCACAATATCGAGAGGTATCCCCACTCTTAAAGCAGTGGTTCGTTCTCCGCTCTATTTCCTTGTGTAACATATACTTCTGCAACCGATCAAATTTACATATCACAAGTTGTTGTGGCTTATAAGCCTTACTGTCGCGATTCCTTCCAAGTTATCTCTCTGGCAACTTAGGGTCCTACTTTTAAGTGGGTTTACCTTCAGTGTTTAATCCGGGTAATTGTTCCAAATCTTGTGTTTCTGTTATATTGCTCCATCTAACAATGTTTAATCCAAACACCCCTCAAGGATTGCTCCCGGGTGTTACTAACATATGCCATTACATCTGGCTTGCACTCATGGGTACATTCCGTTAGCCACGCCTTTTTGCGTTCTTCACTGGTTATTATCTTCTTCTGTGAAGATCAACATTTCCTGATAGTGTAGGTACTCATTTTGGGAGTTTCATCCCGTTCATTGCACATTAATGTGTCCACATTAGGCTGGGTCACCATTCCAGCTATCACGTTTATCCCTGAGGATCCTTAAGTCATATAAGATGTCTTTACATTCAGTTAGTGCACTTCGCACCTCCTGACTCTTAAACATTTCCTTGAAAGGAATTCACTAATTCCTTTAGTCTCGTTAACTTAACTGAGTTCCTTAACTTCAACCATTCCTTGTAATCTCTAGCTCTTGTTTGATTTTTATACTGCTGACCGTAGACGGAGTCGACTACTTCCCGTGTTTCGGACTCCACTCGTATACATATGTGGGGTACCATAATGATACATTGCTACCTACCCAACTAACCCATAAGTAGGTCTGTCAGGCCCACAAGCTCCTATCGGAGTGCGGTCGTCCCACAATTCAGTTGGTACACTCGTAGTGTCCGTCACACGCCTAGGTGAAGTATTCTGTTGTCAACTCCCTTATATTGTCCCTTGACAATATGCGTCCCGTGCTTCCCGAACTTAATCGAAGGAAAGTTTATCCACTATTGTATCTTATCATCTGCCCTTGGTTTTACTGGTTTGGTTTAAAAGAAGGTTGGAAAGAAGTGTTGGTTTGAAAGAAAATTTGGTTTTGAAAAGAAAAGGGTTTGAATAAATCTGGGTTGAAAGAAAAATTTTCATGGTTTCACAACATCTTCTTACCTTAGCCAAGTCTAGCTTCTTGCTGACTGGTGTACTTACAATTACAGAGGTTAGGCTAGCAGGCCCTTCCACTGTTATGACAATCACATTTAACTTTATTGTACTTTTCCAAGTACTTTGTAGTGGTTATAAATTTCCCGAATAGCCCTGTTATAGCAGCACTTGCTATGGCAAGTGCGCCATGCTAACTGGCTATCGGTTAACACATACCGGTTGTGGTATTGTTTTTACCCGCACTATCATCAGTGGCCTTGTTGGCCCTTATTTGTTCTTACGGTCTCGACAATAACCTTTGGGTAACTTCTCACTGTATTCACATAATAGTTATCAACTGGGGTGTCTCCCATTCTTGGAGTCCCCTTTTTACTTAGCATTATTTTCTCTTTGTAGCCCGTTCCACGCATCGTCGTGGTTACTGAGACTTGTCTCTTGTTTGGGCACTACGTTATAGTTCCTTAGTTGGTTGGTATACCGTTGGTGTATTACTTACCAACTGTGGTCCCATAGACATTCGTCTCGGGTTTCACTAATCCACTTCTTGCTTGTTGCACGGTCAGTGCGTTGCAAGCTGGTTATTCTCGACTGCTCTGCATGTCGACCCAGGTTGCCGGAAATTCTATTCTTCTGTACACTGATTCTTCGCTCTTCGCTATGAAATGCGGTTAACACTGTTTAGATGGGAACCGTCTCCGGGATTCCCAGTTTTCGGGATCTACCGTATGACAGGTTCTCCGTACCTTTAGATGTGTTTAATAACAGCCAGATCGGGTATTCCCGAGTAAGAGTGGACTTCCATCTCTCTGGCGTTGTTTCCCAAGTTATATAACAGGGATTGTGGAGGGCGGGAAGGATATAGTAGGTTTCCAGTATTCACTGGTAGTTCCTTACTAGCGTATCTCTCACGCTATCACTCAACCCTTAACCCAAAGTACTAAAATCCTAACTCGGTACTTCCTAAGCTCGGTAATTCAGTCATCAGAGCGATACTTCGCTCTGATACCACTTTTTGTAACACCCCAACTACAACCATACATTAACAACACATTGCAGCGGAAACTCAACTCATCACATTACTTATTCAATGGTGTTACACGCCGTTAACCACCCACGTGGCTAACAAGGCTAATACATGTACTTTGTATCGGTCTGATGGACTAGATTCCCGAGCAACTACACGTTACATTTGCTTCCTTAACAACAACCATATACTTTATACATTCCACGTACCAAGTATTTACAAACTAATGCCGATAACAATTTCGGTCTTACTACGCCTACAATGCTTACGCCATTTAAATGGCTACCCATGTATAAACATCTACCCCGTCCTACTCTCGAACGGCTTCCAGCTCCTTGTACCTGAAATAGAAAAGGAGAGAAAGGGTGGCCCCCAAGGGGCTCAGCACCTTGGCTGGTATGGTAATCCTGCAGCCCACATGCTACCGGGCCACGCACAACTAATTGTCGTCTTAGCATGCAGTTGATTATATTTAAATCATGCATACAACCATAAACACACAACACTTTGCATACACCCAACAATAGGGCTCAACATATATCCAACACATCCACACTTAACAAATCATCCAATGATTCCTTTAACCCTAGAGTGGCTCTCCTCTAAAAACGGAGCTACTTCCTTAATGAACGACACGTACCCATTAATCGGGTTATCCTTAAACGCCTCCTGTCACAACTGGGATTCATTTCCATGATCCACACACTCCATATCCTACAACATATCTCATTCCTCACATAACAAAACATAACAAAACCTTTCTTGTTTCGGCGTACACATGATAACATCGCATTCATTTTAAACACCTAACGTATACATATCATAGCATAGCAAGGGAAATTGCCTAGCACAATAACAACACAAAACACCATAAGATCGGTTCACACAAGGAACCTTCCACCATAGTTAGTATACATAGTGAGCCTAGAGATTATGCCAATCTCATGCTAAGCTCGTTACCAACCTCGTTACCGTCCAGTTATATCGAACGGTTAACTTAAACCCAAGGTGTGTCGGATATAGTAATCCCAAGCACACCGAAATAACATTCGTATGCCCCTGTGGCCCGACGTGAGTCAGTAACTAGCTTTGGATAAGCTAAGGGAAGGTAGAAACCAAATTGGAATACAACCTATACATACACCAAGAGAGCCGAACCGGATATGACATCGACTCCCGTCCATCACACGCGTGGCCGGAACAACCGGACTCCCCCCCATTAGTACATATATACTTATAAATAAGTAGTTAGAGATCCATTATGGAGCCTACCACATCCACACACCATACGGTATCATAACCGAGTTAAGCACACAAGGGAGGTTCACACACTTGCATACAACAACAATATCCATCTAACTCACACATAGCCGTGGTTAGCACGTTCCCAAGGTTTGGGTCGTTAACTCCGAATACCGATCTCTCACGTGTTCCTAGTTCTAGTTAGCTAAGGTTAAACACTTATTTGAGGTTAAACGGTATCGGAGACCAGTTGCGCCACATAAATGAATTACTATAAACTCATTACATGTTTTAATCTTACAAGGTGGCAAACACTCAGAAAAACACATTGGCATACAAGCCGGTGTAATCCGGTAGGACACAGGTTGCAAGAAAACCATACCTGTCACCGGAGTCCACTTTATCATGTCCACTTATGTTCCTCGAGCAATTCTCGAACAACTGATAACATTACAATTACTTTCATTAACATTGGAGTAACATGCTTGTTTAAAGTCTAATGCTTATCTTTCTAACCATCATCACTCCCTAATGTTGGACCACTAAGTCATTGTAGTTTAAACTTAATCATATAAGTTAATCACTTCTCATTACACCTCATACTTGTTTACACCTCTTAAGGCCTTTACATGTCACCAAACAAGGCCTAAACATCATCTAAAACCATTACCATTCAATCCCCCATCATTAGGAGCCTTAAACAATTTTTTTTCTTCATTTCTGGTCTGGACCGCCCCTCTGGGGCGGTCCCAGGGGCGGTCCACAACAGATGCTACACGTTCTTCTTTTTTTTTCACTTCTCTGCACTGGACCTCCCCACAGGTGAAATACCCCAAACCTTAATATATTGTTTAAACACTTAAATATGGTGTATTAAGACTAAAAAGAGTCTTAGAAACATTAGTAAACAAGTTTAAACAAAAGAAAACACAAAATGTGCTTTAAAGTCAATAAGAGCCAAAATGTGCTCTAAGCTTGGGATAAACTTGGTTAAGACCTAATGAACTTACCAAGACCTCATTTATACACTAATGAACATATTAGATCAATTACCAAAGAAAACCAAGCTTGAAAACAAGTTTAAACACAAAATGTGCTTTAAGGAGTCTTAAAGCACATTTTTGAAAAATTGTCTTGTAAATGAGTTTTGAGTGGCTAGATGTCCATCATTACTCTTAAAATATGTGTACTATATAATCACATTTGGGTGTCTATACCAATGGGAAATCAAAAATTTCACTTCTATGTTGTCTTGTTTTATGAATAGTAACTTTTACAAGCTAGTTTATAACATATGTTATGTTAAGTAATTAAATTGACAAACAAAGACTATATTACCCTCATTATAATAAGGGGGCCGGTTTTCTAAGGTGTGGTGACTCACCACCCTCTTGTTATTTTGTTAAGTAAATAATGATGACTAATGAATGTACTATTTACTTTAAAACTACAAATATCTTCTAAAAGTAAACCAATCTTCATTCTCTCATTTCCTTTCTTCATTCACACGGTTTCACCTTCTTCATTCTCCCTTCTTGCTGCTCTCTCACGGTAATACCACTACCACCATTAAAACACAAGCTTTGATCTCTTGTTAAATCTTGCTCACTTGTCCAAATCAAAAACAAACACCACCATCTTCTTCCTCTCCTCGAGCTCTTCATTCCCATCTTCTTAAAAGTCCAAGACCACCATTTCGGTGCCATGGAGTTCCTCCATTGAAGGAGCTTGAGCTTGTATTTTCACATATTGTTACTCTCCTTTGCTTCTAGGTAAGGAATCTCAAATAAAAACTTCATTTCCTCCTTGTTTTTGTCATGTCCGAAAATATATATTGAAGGAGCTCTTTGTGTGACCTTGTTCTAGCTTCATTCCAACTCTTCATGGACTAGGTGGAGTCCTCTCTTGCTAGATATTCAAACTCTCTTCAAAGAGCAAGGTAAAACAACTACATTAATGTTTTTGAAACAATGTAAAATTAGGGTTTACAATGAGATGGAGCTTATAGCTTGAATACTCATTATAATGTTTGTATATTGTTTAGAACTTGTCAAAGAATCAAGTACTCTATCGGTTTTCTAAAGGAAACAAGAAAGAAGTTATTTTGCAAAAGGTAAATCTACTAACCTAATGTTGTTTTAAATGCCTTAGGAGAAATGAGCTTATAAATGCTTATTAAACTACCTAAAGAGCAAATGGTGAACTTAGTAAAGTGTTCTCAAGAGCTTAGTAAAAGGCATATGTGTTGTTGAGTGTATTTGCAGGTTAAAGGCAATATATTGTGGAAATTCAGTGTTTATGATTTATGCATCTTAAGGGCCTAAGAGCCATGTCATTTAAGGGCCTAAGTGCCATGCAATTTAAATTATGCACTATATTGTGATGTAGTGCTTTGTGAGTGAAGTTTGTGTATAATAAGTACTTGATGGATTCTTAGTGTTCTTGGTTGTTTGTTGGTAAAAACAAGGTGTTTTGGTTTAGTAATGTTCTAGGAGAACCTATGTCGAAATTTAGGTAACAAATGTGAAGTTCTAGGTGTTAAAATGAGTTTGATAAGTTAAGGAGTATTTAAAATGGTTAAGTGTTGTTCTTGTGTAGGAAACATGCATTAAGGTGATTTAGGATGTAACAAGGACTTAGGCATGAGCTTGAGATTTTAGTATGTACCAAAGTCATTTTGGGACTTAGGTAAAGACTTAGGCAAACTTTGGTAAATTAAGGAGAAAGTATGAACTTGAAAAAGGAATTGTTAAGATGGATATAAGGAGTTAGTTGTGAGAGATGATGCTTGGGAGATGATGTTAAGATAAGGAGAAAACATTTTGGGGTAGTAGTTATCATAGGTGAGAAACACCATTTAGAAACCTAGTGTAAAATGTTGTAAGTGTTAAGGAATTTACAAGGAAATAAGTAAAGGTTTAAGGAATTAGAAAAAGAGTTTTGTGAGTATTTAAGGATGGCTTAAGTTGTGTTTGAAGTGCCCAAATGAGGTTAGGGGGTACTAGGTTATATGGGGTGAAGTTTGGAGTTGAATGTAAAAAGGAAAATAAGGATTTGGGGCAGACCGGACTTGCGACCGGACTTGCAAGCCCGGTCGGGACCTGTTTACCCTGCGAGAATTGGCTTCTGGAATGGACCGACCTTGGGACCGGACTTGCAAGGTCGGTCGGGCCTGTAAATTGTGTACGGATGGAGTTACTGGAATCGACCGGACATAGGACCGGACTTGGCAAGTCCGGTCGGGCTAAATTTCCGAAGGGGAGAAACTCTCTGGAATCGACCGGACATGGACAAGTCCGGTCGGCAAGTCCGGTCGGACCAAAACTTGTAAAAAAAAAAAACAGAAAAGAATGTGACTTATGTAGTTAACCCTAGGGTGTATAATGAAGGTAATCTAGGGTAAGATAGACATTAAAACATGTCATACAATTATGTTAAACACTTAGTAATTTGGAGGTTAAGTAAGTTAAATTAACCGACGTTCTTGAATTATGTATAGGAGTGACCTACGGAGGAAACCAAACGAGGCAAGGACCAAGGTATGGTTTTCTTGCAGTCTGTTGTCTAGCGGTTTACACCGGTTTGTGTGTTGTATGTTTTTCTGTGTGTTTACAACGTTATAAGATTTAAACATGTAATGAGTTTACAGTTGTTCATATTATTGTGACGTGACGTTGTGACTCGTTTCCCTTGTGGTGTCTAACATGACTTACCACCTATTGTGTGTTGGTTGTTAAGTTCCACTATGAACTTCTAACAAGTGTTAACTGGGAAGTGAGGAATCCGGTTGTCCGGTCATGCATGTAAGTTAAGAGTAGATATCTGAATCAGATTCGACTCTTATGTTGTTAAGATTGTTCTCCTTAATTTGGCGTTCGATCTCCCGCTAGCTTCTTCCAAAGCTTACCTATTCTGACTCATGATCGGTTTAGTGGGAACCTGTGTTTGTGTGGTGTGTTCGGGTCACTAAATCCGAACCATCTGTGAATTAAGTTACTCGTTCGCCTAACAGAACGGTAATGAGTGTGTTTAACGAGCTTAACATGAGGGTGAATCACTCTCTAGGCTCTTATGTTATTTGACCCTTGTGGTTTGTTATTGTGGAACGAAGATCCACCGTGTATGTGATGATGAGCTGTGCACCATTGATGCTATGCTCCATGTTATGTTATGTTATGTATGTAAATGAATGCCATGTTATCATGACAATTAGCTGCGCGTATCCCGGTAGCCGATGGGCTGCGCGTTAGCCATACCAGCCAAGGGTTGCTGACCCCCTCGGGGGATCCATATTTCTTATACTGTAGGATGAGGATCGAAGAAGCGGAGTGGCTTTAGATCCTAGGATGTGATTACTTTTGTATACTTTTGGATGTTGGCCCGGGATGCGCCTGTGCTCCTGTGGCGTTATATACTTTTGGTTGTTGCAGTTACAGTGATGTTATACAGTGAAGGATATGTAAACACTCGGTATTGTATATGATGTATTTATGGTTTAGTTTTATGCTCGGGAGTCTGATCATCAGACCGGTACAATTGTATTTATTTTGCCTTGTCAACCACGTGGGTGGTTGACGGCGTTGTAGCACCGAAGCGTTAGTTACTGTTTAGTTATTTTATTCCGCTGCGATTTCATTTAGTATCATGTGCGTATTAGGGGTGTTACAACAGGGGCGGTCCGTAGGGGCGGTCCACTGCAGAACCAATTTTCTAATGTGCTTTTCTCCTCTTTATGAACTCCAAATTCATCCCAATTTTTTCCTATGCTTTACACATGTTCTCCCACATGTTTTAACATCTTTTGGGCACACTTAAACCCTTTCAAAACATCCCAAAAATTCCTTAAACTTTTACTCAACTTTTACTAAGTCCTTAACACTTAGAACATTTTTTTCTTACACTTGTAACTTGTATTCTTGCCTAAAACTTCACCTAACCAAAGTACTCCCTCACTACCTTATAACCACCCTTTTAAACATCATTTGCACTACACTCATCCCCTTTACACACACTCCTCAAATTTTTCCCACAAGTTCATAATTAAACCTTCACAAGGCGTTACACTTTCATTGTTCACCAAACTTTGCACAAGACTTTACGACACCTCCACCATCACCTTGGTGTATCAAGAAGTCATCCATTAGTTCCCTAAATCTCCAAGACTATGCCTAAGGCATCTTAACACCTAAGAACACCTTAATTCACTTTCTTTCACCATCTTAACACTTAAAAATTCCTAGTACCTTCTAGGTCATAAAATCTCATTACAACACATAAACTCTTTTGTTTATCAACTAAATTTCGCCATAGCTTCTCTTAGCACATCATCATTCCAAATCTCATAGTTTTCACCATTAAACACTCAAGAACACCTAAATCCATCAAGAACACTATCACTCACAAAACTTCACCAAATTTACACTACATCACAATATAGTGCATAATTAAACTTGCTTGGCACTTAGGCCCTTAAATAACATGGCTCTTAGGCCTTTAAATTGCATAATCCTTAAACACTGAATTTCCACAATATATAAGCCCTTGACCTACAAATACACACAACAAGGCATATGTTCTTTTACTATTCTCCTTGAGAACACTTTACTAAGTCATTCACCATTTGCTCTTTACGTAGTTTTAACAAGCATTATAAGCTCATTTCTCCTAAGGCATTAAACCACATTAGGTTAGTATATTTACCTCTTTTCCACCCAAACTTCTTTCTTGTTTCCTCATAAAACCGGTAAGGCATTTCATTCCTTGTCAACTACTAAACAATATACCAACATTGAAATGAGTATATAAGCTTTAAGCTTCATCTCATTGTAAACCCTAGTTACATATATTGTTTTAACACATCAAGGTAATTGTTTTACCTTTGAATGGAAAGAGAGCTTGAATGAGTATCAAGAGAGGACTCCTCCTAGCCCTTAGAAGATTCAAATGAAGCTAAAACAAGACAAGAGAAGACACCATTACTAGGTGCATTTTCGGCCAACACCAAAAATGAAGGAAATGGAGTTTTCTTTGATTTTTCCTTACCTTGAAGCAAAGGTGATCAACAAGGCATTAAAATATAAGCTCAAGCTCCTTCCATGGAAGTTCTCCTTGGCACCGAAATGGTGGTTTTGATGATTTGAAAAGACAATGTTGTAGAGCTTGCTCCAACTAAGAGAACGGTAGTCTCGGAATTAAATTCGGAGCATGGAGTCATAAGTTACAAGTGAAGGAAGATGAAGAATGAGATGGTGCTGTTGGAAACCGATGGAGAGAGGAGGAAGAAGATGGCTACCGTGGGAAATGAAAGGAAAGAAGAGAATGAGGAGATAAGTTTGCTTTTGTTAAGATATTTATGTATTAAAGCAGAAAATAGTACTTTACTTTAAGCTTTACTTTACTTATTTGATTTCTTTACAAGTTGGTGACTCACACCTTGAAAAACCGGCCCCCATTTAGTTAGAAGGGTACTTTAGTCCTTATTTGTCAATTTAATTACTTATGATAACATATGTTACAAACTAGCTTATAAAAATCACTATTCACAAAAACAAGGCACATAGAAGTGAAATTTTTGATTTCCCATTGATATAGACTTCCAAATGTGATACTATATAGTACACATGTTAATTAAAGAGTAATGATGGACATCTAGCCATACAAACTCATTTACAAGACAATTTTTCAAAACGTGCTTTAAGACTTCTTAAAGCACATTTTGTGTTTTAACTTGTTTTCAAGCTTGGTTTTCTTTAGTAATTGATTTAATATGTTCATTAACATATAAATAAGGCATAGGTATGACCATTAGGTCTTATACACATTTATCCCAAGCTTAGAGCACATTTTAGCCCATATTGACCTTAAGGTATTTATTTGTGTTTTGTTTGGTTTCATTGTCTACCAAGGTTTCTTAAGGACTTAATTAGCCTTATAAAATCATAATTTTATATTATCAAATCTTGGTAGGCTCTTTGGGTCCTAGCCAAGTTCACTCCAAGCTTAGAGCATGTTTTTGCTCAAACCGTGTCTTAGTGTTTTATTGTGTTTTACCATGGTTTAGATGGTTCATTTATGTTTCTAAGGCACTTTTTAGCCTTTAAATACCATAGTTTAACATTTACACAACATACCAAGCTTTGGGGTATTTCACTAGCCAGTTTTTGTTATTTTCATGAAAAGGAAAGAGAATGGGATTACCCTAAATCCCTTAAACTTTATTCCCCACCCCTACCAGAGAATGAGATTCCTTTTCCCCTACACACTTTGATTGGCGACATATGACCATTGACCGATGACCAACAACCATTAACGAGTGACCGGTAGATGTTGACCGACAATTGATTACCGTTGACCGGCTACTGACGACTGTTGATCATTGACCGACAACCGTTAATCGATCATTCATTTCTATTTCCTCTGCACAAACAAATAACTAGAAAAATCAAAAGGAATTCCCTTTCATTTCATTTATTGATTCCATTTTGTTTAAGCAAACGCCCCTAATTATTTTAGTTTTATCAAAAAAAAAAGAAAAGAAAAAAGAAGACACCCTTCACGTGGAGCGAATCTCTGTCTTTTGTTTGTTAATTTGTTCCATGCTAGGCCCCACCTTGGACAAAAAACATTACTTTCTAAACTTCGGCACCATCTCTCAAGCTCAGTTATCTCAATCAACTTTTGTCACTGCTGCGTTTGTCGCTCGTCCCCTCAGCCCGAAAATTTAGTAGGGCTTCTCACTTGTAATGCTGTAAAAAGAGAAAAAGATCGACTCAAGGAGATGAGTTGGGACTTAATCTTATGGCTGATCGCTCTCCTTTGCAACATTTCCCTTCTCGCAATCCTCATATATCAGGTTCCATGCTAAACCCTCGACCCCCTTCACAAAAACCCTAAATCATTTATTAATTTTCGTGTAAGTTTCACCTTGTTGGGGTTGCTCAAAAGCGTGATTGCTCCGTTTGTCGTTGTTGGTGGCTCCATATTTTCTCCTCCTTTTCCACAGATAATATGCTTATCGGACTTGGAAGCGGATTACATGAACCCATACGAGTCCTCCTCGAACATAAATTCGGTGGTTCTGTGGGAGTTCGTTTTGCAAGGAGCTTTCTGTGCTCTTTTCCTTCTCACTGGTCACTGGTTGATGTTCCTTGTGACGCTTCCGATTGCTTGTTACCACGTTAGAACGTAAGCGTTACTGTTCAGTTTAAGTATATCTTGCATTGTTCTTCTGATTCTTTTTCCTTTTGGGATGTCAAACAGTTTTAATTATGAAGTTCCAAAAGCAGCGAATGACAGTCTGTGATGATTGAAGACATTGAATTTGTATATGCTGGACTAAATTTGGTCCAGATTCATCAACAAAATGACTAACATATTAAAATCGTGAGAAGAATATGTATCCTAGTTAGCATCATAGTACTTCAGAAACAGTGAATTTGGCTTTCCTCTGTACAGCGTTTGAAGACTGATCATGAAGTTCATTTGTTCCAAGTGCTGGCCTGTTGGCTTTCTTTATTTTTCTTTATTCTTTTTTTTAAGCAATGGATTTTAATATTTGCGGGACATGCATATCGCCAATGCTCATGAGGGTCTGCTGTATTTTTCCTGAGTTTTGCATTGTTTAGCATGGTTAATAACTTGTGCTCAATGGCGAGATCAAACCTGAATTGTTTGTCAAGGACTCAATTCTTACCTATAGCTTCCCACCATTCGGCTGTCAGGTTCAATTGGCTTCAAATTGATTGAAGAAACATAAAGAAGTTTTTGTGGATTCAAATTCATTACACACTAATTAATGAATATTTATTTTTGTGATCTTCTTTCTCTAGTTGTATTAGGTTTTAACTTATGAGTTTGTTATTTCAGTCATTGGGTGTTCTTTGTGTTTCATTTTCCTTCTGAACCAGCCTCTTACAGATACTACATTGTTTACTATATGCAGGTTTATGCGAAGGGAGCACCTTGTTGATGTAACTGAAATTTTTAGGGCAATTAGTGTTGAGAAGAAATTGCGCTTTGTAAAGCTTGGCTTTTATGTCTTTTACTTCTTCCTGGTCATTGTACGGTGAGTTTATATCTTTCTCTCTTTGTTCTTAAATGGCTCCTTTTTTTTTCTTTTATGTTAAAAGATTGTCTGTATATAATTCTAAGAGCTATTGTTCCCTGGATATAGAATTCCTCCTGCAGGGTTGTTTCTCGTGTCATCAATCTTCTCTTCCAAGCATGAGGAATTTGACTTTCGTTCTTCCGTTCATGAGTTCTAGTATATTTTTAGGTAGAACAGACCTTTTCATCATCTCTTCTAGTTTTAAACAATTTAATCTGCTATCACCTCCTTTATTCATTTTTGGGTAGGCTCTTTTTATGGATGTTAGTATACTGGCATGCTACCCCTTGCAACAATGAAGTGCAGTTAATCATTATAGTGTGAAGGGGTGTGATACTCTTGTCGAAGCTCTCTGTTGTGGAGATGCAGGGTTCCTGTTGGATCAGTTCTAGTACTTAACTCTCGTGTGAATGGCCTTGTTGCTAATACAGTGAAGGCTAGGCTGCAAAATTGCATTAACTCGTTACTATATGTTGGGCCCATTACTCAGACTAAAGCTAATGACTTGACTGCTCCACTAGTAGCTGGTTTGACCCTGCTATCAAGTAATCTGTTGGAGTAGGAGAGGCTTCTTGCTAATTTTTCAAAGAGTGGGCTTCAAGATTCCTTTACACGTTACTATATGTTAAACCCATTAATCTCAGACTGAAACAAACGATTTGACTGCTTCACTAGTATGCAGGTTCATCCCTGCTATTATGTAATCTGTTGGAAGAGGAGGGAGTACTTTATCCGTTAGTCCTCTCTTTGTGAACTAGTTGCACACGTTTGATTTCTACTGGAGCCTGGAGCATTTAATTTACTTTGGTGTACAATTGGAGCCTTTAGATATTAGTGGAACAGAGAACTTGCTGTTGGAAATCCTTTGTGCAATTCTCGTAGTGACCAGTTTGTAAAAATGTATGCGCTACAGTCCCATTTTGTCCACTCCTTCCTTTTGTTGTTTGAAGTGATATCGCATTGGATGATGAAATATGAAATGCCTTTACTTCTTTTTCTCCAGTGCTTGTTTTTGTTGCTCCATTTCATGAAACTTACGATGAGAAACTTCCACATGCAGGCTTGTAATAGCGCTTTATAATTCTTTGGCGGATGAAGATGAACAAGTGCATGGATTTTGGGTTTTCTGAACTTTTTTTTTTGTAGTGGTGTTGTTGTAAGTTCACTTTCTACTACCTTTATTTTGTCCAGAGCATTACATATAGTAAACATGCTGATGTTGTAGGATTTACTCATTTGTTGTCATTCCTTTTTAAATGCTGGCAGCAAGAAATCTGATCAGAAGCTTCATGATTCGTGTTTGGATTGCAGGGAAGTTCCATCTGGACTTTTTCATCTTTGAATAGAGAACTTGTGCAGAATTGGATGCTGTATCAAGAGTTGAGCGAATGATTCACTCTCGCCCATGATTGTTTTTCCTACTTGATTGCAATGCGGTGAGAGTTGCTTCGTGAGAGTTTATTATATCTTTCTTTAACTTAAAACTTCCCTGTATCTTGAACGATCCCCAGGGTCGTAGTTGGCCTATTCTTGTTAGGTGGATGCAGACACGTCCATGTTATATAGATTGTTAGTGTTATGACGCTAGCTAGTTTCGTTGTAGGCTACCGAAACAATGCATGTGCGTCTTGCTGATACGCAGCTCGAATTGAACTTGTGGACTCTGTACGACCAATTATGTGATTTGCTTCATTAAGAGTGTGGCTAATGGAAAAGGCAGGCTGCTATAGCCAGAGGAACCCACTACCATTTGTATGGCGTTGTCCTAAGAATTTGTAAGACGGATCTTAAAATGTGTAACAACTCATCAAATGTGTTGGTTAACATAGAGAGGCTTACAGCAACTTGAAAAATGTGTAGTAATGGATCTCAAGGAAAAGCTAGGTGAACCTGCGTTTCAGACCAACAATTGTGTACATGTCAAATTAAACAGGGAGTCAGCTAGTGTTGATTGGAAGCTATTTTCTAGATGCTGTTGTTGCAGTAGGTTTGTGTGGCTTTTGGACTGTAATTCATTATTTGTTAGTTTGTACAACCTTTCTTTCAGAAGATGCAGATTTGGATAATTTGACAAAGGGGAATCGTGAGAGCTTAGGCCCTTGGATAACTTGTATAAATTCATAATTTCACTCAGCTCATTGAATAGGTTGGTGTCTAAAGACTTAGCAAAATTAAAAGGAATTTATTGGCTCGCATTAGAGGCATCCAACAATTTACTGATGAAGGAAGCGGCCGCGGCGACTAGGTGGGGTTAAAACCGAGATTAAGGAGGGGATGCTTTGGTTCTGATGTGGATTACACATGATAAAATTGTGAGCTATTTGCACATCAGTACGTTCGTACGAAGGAGTTAGAACAAAATTTAACAAGAATGAAATATTGAAATTGCAAGATAGTAATTGCACTTGGGTAAATGAGGAGGAATAAAATCTTGTCAACATTCTACTGTCAATTTTTCCTTACAAGTCCAAGACCATTAATTTCAGTGTCAGTTTTACCTGCTCTATATTATGAAACTATTGTTCAATACTATACTACACACGTGCAAAGTCTATTATATTATCATTATGAAAAAGTATTGTACAACCAACAATGAAAACATGTACAATGAATAAGGAAAGCCCGTATAATATATAATTATCATGAAAGTAATATTTTTGTATACAATATTTGATATATAAGTAATGTACATGTTTTATAGGTGTAATGTATATGTTTTGTCTATCACATATACATGTAATGTAATTATCTTTAGCTACATGTGGCTGTAGCCAAGACATGTTGAAAAGTATAATATATTAATGAATTTATAACACACAAAGCTGAAAAAATATTAATAATGTGATAGTAATTATGCCTAGATGATTATTCGAATAATCATTTAAGCACAAGTCAATGGTTCATTTGGGGATAGCTGCTATTGGGTTATACTGTTGGACATTAAGAAGAATAGATAATTTTGTAGAAGTTGTTGGCTGTTGGTTTTGGTGTTTGGTGAAACGCCTGTTGATGGTTTTAAAAAGTAGAAGTTGTTGTTAGGTTATGCTGGTGGTAATTAAGAAGCTATCTGTTGATGATTTTGTAAAAATTGTCAACTACTGATTTGATGAAAGCTTACTAATTTTAGAAATTGAGATACTGTTTGCAACTGAAAGCTGTTCCCAAACTTGCGCACTAGTATACTAGTATGACCTAAACGAGCTCACTATTATGTACAAGTACAATGAGCTTTTCATAAGAATGAAAGAAATACAGCACCAGCAAAAAAGCTTTCCAAATCCACTCATCGCCAGTACTACCTGATCGACCTCTCTGATTGCACCCAATCAGATATCCGGACGAGAACCTAACATGGGAAATTTTTCCCTCCTCACTGTACCAACTTTCATCTCCTTCCTGCTTCTTTTCCAGTTAACTTCACCCACGTCAGCCTCCTCACATCTCATTCGCCCCTTTCTCCGGGCCACTACTAGCGCCGGCGCTACCACAACCGTATCCGTCGGCGACTTCGGTGCAACTGGCGATGGCCAACGCTACGACACCATCCCGATCCAATCCGCAATCGACTCATGCCCTACCCCATCCCCGTGCCTGGTCGTGTTTCCGGCGGGGCGGAGGTACCTGACAGCGACCATCCACCTCAGATCCGGCGTGGTTCTGGTGATTGAGCCAGGCGCTGTACTCCTTGGAGGCACCAGACTTGAGGATTACCCCAGCGAGTCGAGCAGATGGTATGTTGTACTGGCAGAGGGGGCGGATAACGTCGGGATAACCGGGGGAGGTGAGGTCAACGGCCAAGGGATGGAGTTCGTTGAGAAGTTTGATGAAAGGAAGAATGTCATGGTGAGCTGGAACAGGACAGCGCAGTGTCTGGGGGATGAGTGCAGGCCTCGGTTGTTAGGGTTTATTGGTTGTAAAAATGTCAGCGTCTGGGATGTCAAGCTCAATCAACCCGCTTATTGGTGGTATGTGATTGAATTTCTTTATTTTTTCTCTGGCATCTCAGTTAGTTTGAGTTATATGTATTTGTCTTTGATACAGGATACATGTTCTAATTGGAGCTGTATTTCCTCGATAGCTCATGTGCCAATGAAACTAGTGTCCACAGGATTAAATTTTAGCTGTAGCTCGACAACCTAAGTGATTGAATCTCGTGATTACAATAGTAGAAATCTAGAACCTGAAGGTCTAATACCGTAATTGAAAGCAGCCTATGGCATTGCTCTGTTTAAGATCTACACTACTATCCATGTCTGTTGCGTTGACAATTTTTAAATAAAAGCCAAGATCTTGAGGTAGTTGAGGGGGTGTAGCTATAATTATGGAAAACCAAGCATATACTTACTACCTAATCACAGTTCCTTGATTACTTCAATCAATATGCTAAGTCAACCCATTTCTTTTTCATGTGCAGTTTACACCTTGTTGCCTGTGATCACTCTTCCATTCATGATATCTCGATTATTGGAGACTTCAACACGCCGAACAATGACGGGATCGACATAGAAGATTCCAACAACACAGTGATCACCAGATGCCATATTAATACAGGTGATGATGCAATCTGTCCAAAGACATCATATGGCCCCTTGTACAACTTAACCGTGTCTGATTGCTGGATCAGAACCAAATCCTCGGCTATTAAACTGGGTAGCGCGAGTTCTTTTGACTTCGTGGGCCTGACATTTGACAATATCACCATTGTTGAATCTCATAGAGGTCTTGGATTGCAAATACGTGATGGAGGTATAATTTTTTGGATCTTGTTACTTTTTTTTTACGTATATTGAAATTATTTCTGCTGATTATTCTCTGTGGCTAGTTGGCCTGTAACCCAGTCTAGTTTTTCTCAAGCTAAATTTATGGTTGAACACTCATGGAAGCCTGCAATTCTAGAACTTTATACTATCTATGAGTGTGAATTTGTATCTCCTTGATCAATTATCATTTCGTAACTGTCTACTGCAGGAACCGTGAACGATGTCACATTCTCCAACATCAACATCACTACTAGATACTACGACATGTCATGGTGGGGAAGAGCGGAGCCAATATACGTGACAACATGCGCAAGACACCCCAACTCGAAAGAAGGAACCATATCCAACCTAAGATTCATCAACATAACATCAGTTTCAGAGAACGGGATCTTCCTATCAGGGTCTGATCATGGCCGCTTGCGAAACCTGATATTCAAGAACATGAATATTACTTACAAGAGATGGACAAGATACGAGGGTGGGTTGGTGGATTACAGACCCGGATGTTCAGGTCTGGTGAAACACACCATGGCTGGGATTATCATGGAACATCTCGATGGTTTTGAGATGGAGAATGTGAATATGAGATGGTCTGAAGAGGGATTGAGAGATTGGGATGATCCCTTGCAGTTCCAGCCCTTGACTGTAAATAATATTACTTTGATGAACTTTCGTTCTGGGGTTTATGGTGCTAAATCTAATATGTAAATCTGTTCCACTATTGTTCATGTTCAGTACAGCTTTTTGTAGCGCAGCTCCCCTGGAAGGAGGTTGGTTGTATATTGTAAGAACTAGGAGCTATTTTGACTGATGTGTGCTTGATCCTTGAAGATGTACGTCAATGTTACAATAATGTGGCTTTCGTATAAGGGCTTTTCAAGAAAGAGCGATGAGGGCGATTGCAAGATTGAATTGGCGATTCTCTTCTCCTTTTGATACAATAGAGGCGCCAAAAGGTTTGATTGTTGGGCGGTTCGCTTCTTTCACTAATTTAACCCGGTATGTGGATGTATTGGTACCTGGGAAGGTTTTTTTTTTCTTTGACTCTATACATGTAAAGGTTAAACCATACTACCTCCGTCCCGTCATAATTGTCCCATTTGCTTTTTGGCACGTTTTTCCACTTCAATATTAAATATATAAGATAAAATGATTTTGAAAAATAATTTTTACAATATATAGTTTTTCATATAATGATTCCATTATAAAAAAAAATTTATAAAATATATTATTTTACATGTTAAATATTGAAGTCAAACGACAAGCCCAAATAGTAAAGGGGACAATAGGAGTGGGACGGAGGGAGTAGTATAACTTTAAAACAGTTATTTATTACTGTTCAATAAAACTTGGGTAAATTATTTTAGGTGTATCACTAATAATCCTAAACTCAAACCTCGTAAAATTAGATAAGATGGTCACGGTTCCGTCCGGTTCCAGAATGTGTTTTTGGATTCGGAATATTTGGATTCATAAGGGGAGGCGGGAGTTAACGGTTGTTTTGACTGAATGTTGGGCGGTTCCACCGGTTATGGTTTTTCATATTCATCCTTACACCAAATGAAACCGGTTCCGATTCCGATTCTGGTTCCAACCAATTCCAAGGCCGTTCCAGTTCCAGGTCTGATTCGGTCCTGCATCTCCAAAGCTATATTCGGATTCACTTCGCTTGCATACGGTTTCGGTTCTAAACCGGTTCCAGACCAGTTCCGACCGGTTCCGAGTCCAACCAATTCCGATTCAGTCCCACCGGTTCCGGTTCTATTCGGTCACGTTGGCCCCTTTACTCTAAAGTAATGAATGACTAATAAACCCTAAAAAAAGTACTTGTTCAAAGTTGATATGGGGTTTACGATTTAAATTTTAGAGACATTAAACCACTAACCATAAATTAACTCAGTTATTCATTAAAGATAAATCTGAAAAAATCACTAATTTATCACTTTAATAAAGCTAATTTTTTTTATATATAAAAACTATTAATGAAACCTGCTACAACCTATACCAAACAGAATAAGGTCAAATATGTGTTCTACCTCCCTTATTTTAGTTTTTAATTATACTTATACAACTTCAAATAAGGGGTTATCTTGAAATAAGGATTTAAAACTTACTTATTTTTTAATTTAATTTCTTCTTTTAGAGGAACTTTTTAATAAAGCGGCAATATAAATAAGGGAAAATGTGGGATACCACTAAAAAGTTTGTTAATTCACAAAATATCATAGTTTTTTAAAAAGTTTTTCAGATACCACAAAAAATAATTTTAATTCGTCAGATACCACAAATTACTGACCCAAAACTGTTTAAGACCAAAATACTCATACTTGTAATAAACGTAGTTCACGATATACCACATAAATATTATTAATTCATACTCCCTCCGTCCCAACCACATTGTCCACTTTACTATTTGAGCTTGTCATTTGACTTCAATATTTAACATGTAAGATAATATATTTTTATAAATCTATATTTTATAATGAAATCCTTATGTGAAAAAATATATATTGTAAAAATTATTTTTTAAAAATTATTTTATCTTATATATTTAATATTGAAGTGGAAAAGCGTGCCAAAAAGCAGATGAGACACTTATGACGGGACGGAGGTAGTAAGATACCACAAAACTTAATAAAATATATATTTAAAAAGTAAAAATAATAAAAATTTACGTTTATTATTTTTGGTTAAATTTTTATTAAATAAAAATCACAAATATAATTAAAAATTTTCAAAAATATAAAAATACTTATATCATTTAAAAGCTCAAAAACTTAATTAAAAATAAAAATAGTTAAGGGAATGATAATTAAAATATTTTATAATATTTTTACTAAAAGTATTTTTTAGTAATGTAAAATAGTATTATAAAAAATTAAATTTATGTAAAGTAAATTATAAAAAAATTTAATTATCATTCTCTTTATTTTTTGTCTTTTTAATCATATTTGTGGCTTCTCTTATATTAACTTTACTAGTTACTTATGCTTATTAATTTTTGTTTTGAATTAAAATATATAAAATGATATTATAAAAAATATTAGACTATAATACTCTTAACTATTGTTTTACTTTTTCAAATTATTTAACTTATATATAGTATATAATAGTTTTATATAACCTTATATATACTTAATTCAAAAATACAACAAAAATTATTAAATATATTTTTAAAAAGTAAGTAGCAAAAGTTAATTTTTCCTTATTTATGGGTTAAAATTGAAAACATAAAAAATACCATATATATATATAATAATAATAATAATAATAATAATAATCTCTAAAAATATGAAGAATAATAAAAGGTATACTTATATTAGAAAAACCACAAATTTAATTAAAAATAGACAAAAATAGTAAAGAGAATGATAATTTAATTTTTTGTAATCTTACTTTACATAAATTAAAAATTTTACAATAATATTTATATTATTAAAATTATTATAGTAAAAATGTTATAAAAAGTTTGAATTATCATTCTTTGGACTACTCGGTATTTTTAATTTTTTTAGTAATTTTATAATTATATATTCGATTGTTTTTATGTTATAAAATTTCAATCTATATATTAGTAAACCTATAATTTTTTATTATTTATAATATATTTTAATAAATGTTGTGGTATCTTATGAATTAGAAAGATTTTTGTGGTATATCGTGAACTATGTTTATTAACTAGTAGGGGTATTTTGGTCTTAAAATTTTTTGAGTTAGTAATTTATGGTATTTGGTGAATTAAAATTATTTTTTGTGGTATCTGAAATTGTTTTTTAAAAACAGTCGTTCTTAGCTACACCTAAGTGTAGCTATCTAGCTACATCCCCATCCTCCGTACGCGCGCTTGTTTGTTTGTTTTTTTTTAACCACAAAAACTTTAAATTGTTGTAACTTTTAATATATAAGTCCAAAATGAAAAAAAATTATATCATTGTTCACCTAAATTCACGCTCTTCAAAACAAGACCAGTCATGGATATATTTTGACAACATTAAAAAAATTTATTTTTACATGTATAGTGCACTGAACATAAAAGAAAACTTTACAGATGGTCATACAAACCTGTACAAATGTTCACTAAAATATGTACATCATCACGTAAAAACATGTACATTAAAAACATACAGAATGTCACATAAACATGTACGAATCACTAAATATGTATATTCTTAGATTAAAACCTGTACATATCAGAAAGAACACTTGTACATACAGTCATACAAACATGTACAGACGGTCATACAAACATGTACAGGTGTTCATTAAAACATATACATTCTCATAATTGAAAATGTACATTCTCACATTTGAACATGTACATCGTCACATTAAAACATGTACATTCTCACATTAAAATATGTACATACGTCCTCACATTAAAGTATAGAACGGCTTCCAAATAGATTACCCTAACCCCACGCACCCTAAAACCCACCCTAGGAAAGCTAAAAAACGTCGAAGGCATTTTTAGGGTTTGTAGTGGCGGGTTTAGGGTCTAACGACCCTAAACCCACGACCACAAACCCTAAAAACCTGTCGAGTTAGTTGCTACAATATAAAGTATAGAACAATTTCCAAATAGATTACCCTACCCCCCAAAACACCCAAAAACCACCCTAGGATAGCTAAAAACGTCGAAGACATTTTTAGGGTTTGCAGTGGCGGGTTTAGGGTCTAACGACCCTAAACCCGCTACCACAAACCCTAAAAACCTGTCGAGTTAGTTGCTATAATATAAAGTACGAAATAAATTCCAAATAGATTACCCTACCCCAAAACACCCCAAAAACCCTAGGATAGCTAAAAAACGTCAAAGACATTTTTAGGGTTTGTAGTGGCGGGTTTAGGGTGGACATACAAACATGTACAAATGTTAATTAAAGAACATGTACATTCTCACATTTGAACATGTACATCGTCACATTAAAACATGTACATTCTCACATTAAAATATGTACATACATCCTCACATTAAAGTATAGAACGACTTATACATGTAAAAATAATTTTTTTTCAAAGTTGTCAAAACATATCCATGACCGGTCTTGTTTTGAAGAGCTTGAATTTATATGAACAATGATATAATTTTTTTTCATTTTGGACCTATATATCAAAAGTTATAATAATTTAAAGATTTTGTGGTAAAAAAATAAAAATCTAAAAAGAAAGAAACAAATCAATGCAGGCGTGACACGAAAAAATGAAAAAAAAAAACTAGACAAGTAAATCCTTACGCGCGTGCTCTCCCTCCCATGTGTGTCTCACTTGTATGTAGCCATCTGGCTACATTGACATGCAGGTAAGAATTTGCGTTTTAAAAATGGTGTATTTTATGAATTAACAACCTTTTTAGTCTTATCCAATGAATTTTCCCAACAAGGATTTGTCATAATGTTAGAGCTGGGAACATAAGTTATTAGGTTAGGATGGAATAATACATTGCCAAAAAAACCCTTTGTAAACTCTAGTAAAGCTCCTTTGTGTTAAACACACAAAGAAAAGAACATTAGGTTAGGATGGATAATATTACATTGCCAAAATATACCCTTTTTCTTTTTCACAGACGTCGGATTAGTTCCCCGAATAAATATGCCTCATAGAGCTTGATCAGATCTCTCTCTCTTTCTCTGTAAATTCTCTCCCCTCTTTCTCACTCGCCCCATAGGCATAAATCGACACAGGGCAGCCAAATGTCGTCACCGAAACCTCTCGCAGCAGCCGCCGGGATGCTCCGCCATCGTCTGATCCCATCTCTTAGGACCCGAGGAGGAGACAGTGGAGTTAGCCGGTGGTCTAGTCCCGGTCACCAGGAGAGACCTAACGGCTACCTCTTCAACAGGACGCCGCCGCCGCCCGGGCAATCACGGAAGTGGGAGGATTGGGAACTGCCTTGCTACATCACCAGCTTCTTCACAATCGTTATCCTTGGCGTCGGTCTTAATGCCAAGCCCGATCTCACTCTCGAGACGTGGGCTCACCAGAAAGCCCTCGAGCGCCTCCGTGCCGAGCAGGTAATCTCCTCCTCAGACGAGTGAAGGAAGACAAATTTCTGTTTCTAGTTGATGGGTTCAAGATTCGTGGAAGCTACCGGTATGGTGGATTGGAAGTGTTTTTCTCATAGGGACTTTCTCGAAAGGTTTATTTACTCATCTGTCAATGTGTCTGTCGATGATGATGTGTGGATGTTTGAAGATGATGATGTTAAGCGGTGAAAATAAGGGTTACAACAACAATCATCCTTCCTTTACTACGTGTACAACGTTTCCTTGTTTCCCTGTTCGATATGTTGTTAATTGCAGTTTAAATATCACTTAGAAGCTAAATTTTGTGGGTTGTAAGTCAATCAATCATCTTCTGTTTCTATTCTCAAAATGTTGCAGTAATTTTCTTCAATGTTGTGCACTCCTTACATCAGTTTCAATATTCATTAAGCTCGTCTGTTGAAGGATTAGGACTAAGACTTCATAGATGGCACTTACTTGGAATTGAGAAGTTTAATACTAGTTTTAATTAAAATTTGAATAGGAGGATGGCTACATTCTAGGGGCTTGAATTACTATCCGTGTTCGGATATTTGACTTTATGGTGGATTAACAGATACGTGCTCAAGGTCAGAGGGGTACCTTCTGAGCTGCAGTTATATGCTCTTATGGCTTGTAAAATAGAAATGTGTAACACATACTGAATGTAAAGGAAAAAACGATTTCTGTGTCTATTGAGAAGATTTTTACAGACTTAAATAACCACGGGCAGCACTAACTTCTACCATAATTTAGCTACTCACTAACATATCACACAACTACTCACACTATATTAGGAAACAGTATTTGACTAAATAATGGCCGTTGATCTATTACCCCCGGCAAGCTGAAGAGTGGGTAACACTTGAAGCTTGAATTGTAAATGAGCACCTATATTGCCACAGAGCAAGATCGGTGAACTGGGTAGATGGACCTTAACATCACGTAACAGTTGCTTGATCCAGAGAAGTTCAGCAGATCTGTATGCAAGAGCGGTACTCTGCTTCAGTGCTAGATCTGGCGACCACACACTGCTTTTTGAGGTCCAACTGATTAGATTTGGACCATGGAAAACAGCAAACCCATACTGAGGGTGACTGTCATCGGAATCAAATATCCAGCCAGCATCAGTATAGGCAAGAAAGAATCAGTAGTGGTTGGACGAAAGTGTAAGTGATGATCCAAAGTGCCATTTAGATACCGCAAGATATGCTTGACCGCTTGCCAATGATATGTAGTGCGAGCATGCATGTACTGACAAACACGGCTGACTGCATAGGCAATGTCTCTGGGCATATTGAAGGGAGCTGACGATCTGAGGCTGACCATTCAACTGAAGTTTGCAGGAAGGATCCGCGGGGGCGGAGACATTATTACACAACTATAATTTAGCTACTCACTAACGTATTACACAACTACTCACTATTTTAGGAAACAGTTCTTGACTAAATAATAACCTAGGAAAATAGGAAATGACCGTTGATCTATTACTGAATGAGACAGTTCCATTCATTTCAGAGACTGACCATCTCCCCTGTAGTATCTGGATCTATGCCCGCTATCAAGGACTCCTTATTTTACTATTTGTATGCAAATAATATCATCAAATTGCACCCGCTACATTTTCACCAGAGGTCTGCAGTGTTGACATCTATAGTTAGAGTACCTTTTGGCAGCTGTATGCTGTTAGCGAAGGATTACGTGTCTTTGGTATTTCCATACTTTCTCCTTGTTGAGTCTGTGAAAGATGAGATGCAAAACACACAGGCAGGTTTGACTCATGACGTAGCTGATGTATTAGTATTACCTCAGGTGTTATTTGTGGGTGCTTTACCCTGTAAATTGTGGAAGAAACGAATATGTTATTGTAAGTATCAAATGTATCTGCCCTTTGTCTGTGGGGAAATAACTCTTCATGGTATGCAACTGTGGTACCTGCTTCTCCTCCTGCTGCAGCAATAAAATCTGGCTAGACTTAGCATCTCCATATTTCTCTGGTATTAAGATTAACCATAGCTCTGAATGGGTCTGTGTATATCCTGACGAAGTGACGCCCTCCTGCTATCTTCCGGGTCATTTTTGATGAAATGTGGCTGATTCTTTTCAACATGTCCTTGAACTGTTTATTTTTGTCCACATCCCTGCTTGACTATGTTAAATGCTTCTATTGAAATGAAGGTGCTGACACTAAGTAATGAGAACCCATTCATATGATTTCGCTGGAAGACCCTACTGTATTATCAGGTTTGCTGTAATAATACAATTTCTAGCTTGCAGCTGGGGACTGAAGTTGGACCCTCATAATCTGATACGCTGTGGTGTTCATAGTGTTTTTGCAGTAATTGGACTGTTTGTAGTACTCTTGCTTTGTTTTGCATGATACATCTTGTGGAAATTGGATCTTCTTTGTTTTCTGTAACCTGTTACCGTTTGAAAGCCATAGTTTCTTTCTTTGGCTGTGTTCTTTTTTGTTTCGGTAACCTCTTACCGTCTGGAAGCCATGATCTCCTTGTGCTTGATGGAAGTTACTTTCCTTGTGCAATATAGTTGCTAACTACTTATCAAAAAAATATATAGTTGCTAACCTAATCATCCTTTATAGTTTGAGTGATAGACCTGTGAATTGATATCTGCGTCTGCGTGCATTGATGCTGCAAGGTTTGTCTTTGTAAATTTGGGAACACAACTAACAGGTTTTGGTTTTTCAGTTTAGGTTTTGGTTTTTCAGTTTGTCCTATCTCCGCCGTTTGTTGATCTGCTTTATTATTTTTTTGAAGAAGAAGTTGATTTGCATCAGCATTACAGATTGGTGATAATGTCAGAATCTCTTGTCTATGCTTGTTTGTTATGGCTATGTTCGGTTTCGCTTTTTCACGGTTATTTTGTAGTTGTTTTGGTCTTGTTTTGACTGGTTGTTTTGTTAAGTTATTTTGACTGGCTATATGTGTTGTTTTGAAAACTGTTGTTTGGCAGTGTGATTGTTTCGTCCTGCGTTTTTGAATAAATTAGTTAAGTTAGTTACGTGTAGTGTGTTATCGATTTCTGTGATACGATTACAAATTTTATATTACATTTAAAACAATTTATTGTTAAGTTGTAAATAAAGAAACTACTAACAAATATACAGATTAATATATACATAATTTATTAACTAGGAAGACAACAAATTTTTATTACAATAAATTTTTATTAAGGTCTATACAAATAATTTCACTATTATTAACCACAATTCTATCAATGGATAACAACAATTATAACTATACATGGTTTTAACACACCTAACTACTTTCTTGTTCACATTTGAATAAAATAAAAATATAATAATTAATTAGTGAACTTTATTAATATTTACCTCATAAGAAAATCAAACAATTTAGTTGTTAAATAATATGACATACATATTATTATATGTACATATGATTAAATATTCAGGTTTTTTGTACCTTATTTTTAATAAAATGAAATACTACTATTACAATGTGATGTTGGTAAAAAATTTATAAAAACTACTACTCAATGACATTTTTATAAAAGTAAATATAAGTAATTTTTTAAAATTAGTTAATTTATTCATATCAATCGCTACAATTTCGTAACCCTAACTTGTAAACAATAATATGCACGATTCTCTTCATTATGGTAATTTTACAAATTTACGGTATTTATTCTCTTTGGAGAATAAATTTCTGGTTGTTTTATGATTGTTTTGTGCTGGTATATGTGGCTGTTTTGAAAACTGTTGTTTAGTAGGGTGGTTATTTGGTATTTTTGTCAAAAATAATAACTCAGGGCATGCCACATATATGCCATAAAAAGACCATGTCCGAACGAAACCTATATCTATCTGTACTTGGCACTTTTTTACAGTGTTGGCCCCTAATTCTTCTTACAGGTTAAATCGTATGCTTGGTTTGAAAATGCGTGATGCGTTCTGATGCGATGAGGTTCCATAAGCGTGTGATGTATGAAGCGTCGATGCGAGCACATCTTGTTTGTGATGCAATGTATGTTAAAAATCACTTGTAAATTTTTGTAGACTACATTTTGTAGATAAAAAGTAATATTTTGACAAAATTGAATAAAAACATCCAAACACTAGTCTAAAATAATCAAATGTCAAAGTATCCAATCAAAACGATGTCGTTTTAAAATAAAAAATGGAGCCAAACACTCCTTAGCCTCAATAGTGCACCAGGCTTGCATCGGAGCGCATCATGGCTGCATCCCCAATATCCCCGCCTTGCGGTCACCGATGCGTTTCACCCTTTGTATCGCCTCCAAAACGCATCAAATCTGATAAGTGCTTTGTGGAAGATGTCAACGGTAAGCTATCACCTCAATTCATCCTTGATCTCCAAGATCTTGATTTGTTATTAAAAACTTTTGGCACATTGTTGGTTCTCTGGTGACTAAAATTGTGTTGGATGTTCTTGATGGTCATCCTTTATCTTCTCATTTAAATGACTACTACATTGTCTAAATTCCAAAAGTTAAAGGTGCCACGAAGATTGAAAACTTCACGCCAATTGCCCTCTTTAACTTCATATATAAAATCATCTCAAAAGTCCTTGCTACCAAAATCCATCACATGCTTCCTACCATTATCTCTGATAACCATTCAGGCTTTGTCAAAGGTCGGTTAATCACTGATAATGTGATCCTTGCTAGAGAAATTCACCATAAACTAGACCAAAGCCTAGCCACAAAAAAAGGTTTTTTTGCTATGAAAACCTGAGTAAAGCCTATGACATAATCGATGGACTTTCATATATAAGATCTCAGAATCTATGGGCTTCCCTCTCTCTTGGCTCTCTCATGTCTAGAACTGCATTACTTCTGTTAGATGTGCTATTATTATCAATGGTGCTCCTAGGAATTTTTTTAACCAAACTAGGGGTATTCAACAAGGGGACCCTCTATCCCCCTTTTTGTTTATCCTAGTTCAAGAGGCAATCTCTTCTTATCCGAATAAAGCAGATTTGGCTGGTCATTTCAAAGGATTGAAGCTCAATCACAATGCCCCTACCATCACTCATCTAGCTTTCGCAGATGACATTTTATTTTTTTGGAGTTGCCTCATTACAAAATGCTATCTTCCTCAAGAACACCATTCTCAAATTTCTTTCCTCTTCTAGTTTATGGTCAACTACACAAAATCTAATATTATTGTTAGTAGGAACTGAATACAATTTTGAAGACCAAATTTCCCATGTTCTAGAAATCAAGCATGTGATCAGTTTCCCTAAATATTTAGGTCTCCGTCTCAAAGTTGTGAGGAACAAAGTGTAGATTTTTGAGTACATCTCTAGTGCCATGCAAAAAAGAGTCAATTCCTAGATTAGGCTTATGTCTTAAGCAGCTCGAGCTGTAATGACCAGTAGTGTGTTGCAAGCTATCCCCTTTTACACTATGGCTCTTTTACTCCTCCTTGCTCCTTCCACCTCGAAGATTAATGTAATCATCTTAGGCTTTTGGTGGGGAGGAAAAAAAGACAAAAAAGCTATGTACGGGATGAAATAGAGTAAAACATGTAAGCCTCAGGATGATGAGGGTATAGGGTTTAGATCAGTGGAGGATTTTAATAAGGCTATGTTAACCAAACAACTTTGGAGTATTATAGCCAATCCTGATTCCCTTATGGCCAAATCTATTAAAAGTCTATACTTCCCTGATTCTTGTCTCACAAATGCTACTCAACCAAAAATCCTAGGCACATTTGAAAAGCTTTATACCAGAATATCCACATCTTAAAATCAGGCATTAGGAAAAGTATAGGGAGAGGAGATAGACTTCTTTTTGAAATTGTCCCTGGGTTCCTAGATCAAAAGATTTTTGTATATCTTCTCCTAGACCACCTTCAGTCCCTCAGACTCAGTTAGTATCTGAATATATCATTCATGATCTAGCTATTTGGGATAAACACAAGTTACAACAAAATCTCAGTTATATGGAGAGTGACTACATTTCCTCCCTTCCTATAGATTGCTCCAAAATGACCACTGGATCTGCATGCGACGAAAGATCATAAATACTCAATGAGAGAGGCGTATGCTACCATCCAAAATCTCAAAAACCAGAGTCAAGCTTCCTCTACTAAAAGTAGTTTTCTAGTCAGGAAGAAACTGTTGAATCACATTTGCCCTCCTAGAGCTAGAATCATCCTCTGGAAGTTCTTAAACAACATTTCCCCTTGTAATAGCAATATTAGAGAAAGAACTGGAAGCTCCGCTGCCTGTTTCTTTTGTGGTGATGGGGATACAACAACTTGCTTTTTTTTTTTCAGTGTTGTGCGGTTAAAGAACTTTGGCCTACATATATAGATGCTAATGAGGTTCCAAAAGCAAAGAAGGAGTAATAGATTGGTTCATCGATAAGGCCGAAGGATGGGACCTGAAAAATGATCAGAGATCACTAATCTCATGTGGGTTATTTATGATGCTCGCAACAGATGCATACACGACTCTGCTTTACCCTGGTGGTCAATCATTGAGAGGAATAAAGCTTTTAGAAACTTACAAACTGTCTATTGTCAATGTATTCCACCTTAATGAAGAAAGGAGTCACAACTTTCCTCTCCAATATGGGTTTATTTTGGTGCCTTTTAAGTAAAGGGTAGGAAAGATCAACCTCTTCAGGTTGGAGGGGTTATCCGATCAAGAGAAGGCATACCTATGATTGCCTACAACAAGATCATGAATAACACTTGTAAAGTGCAAGAAGCTGTTCTTAAAGCAGTAGAAATTGCAGCGGAACTTGCTCTTAGAGGGGTAACTATTGTATATGTTTTGAAAGCATCAATGAAGATTCGACCCAGTTACTGTTTGACTCTACAGGCAATGACGCGCCTCAAATTAGAAAGAATAAAAGGGATTTTGCTAGGACATGTAATGCTCTTATGTCTATTAAATGTAATAGAACAAAAAGAAACAACTATAATTTTCTTGTGTTATTAGCTGCTAGGAGCTGCAATGACTCTACTTTAACTGTTAAAATTTGGGAAGAAGATAATATTCCTTTCCGGATTAGAGCAACTTGTATTTTTGATCGGGATTAGTGTGTAATTTACTTATAAATTATTAATCAAATTATCTTTTTAAAAAATCATTCTTTTTAAAAATTCTATTTTTTTTAATATAAAACACAGTTGTATCAACAAATTTGTCAAACGTTGCTGAGTCCCATCACGTGCTAGTGGTTAAGAAAAAAGACAAATTAAAAAACAAAAAAGTGTTGGCACGATCTCTAAGCACATAAAGAGGTGGTGAATCAATCTACCGGCACTTTGTCCCTATTCTATTCTTTAGGCAACTAACACAACTGTCCAAGTTTTTCTTTCAAGTAGTATTTCACTTGTATTGCATATCTTTCGGTCTCTAGTTATTCCGGATCATTTCTCTCATGGAGAAAATCGGTATAGCCTCTCCGGTGCTTCCTTGATCCCAGACAAACAGACAATCACATCAGAGAGATAGAGAGAGGCACAAAGACGGTGGGGGATTGTTTGTGAAGTGAATTGAGACGAAAGGAAAGGAGGAAGATACATACCACGCGCTGGCATTGGTAGTTTCTTGACTTCAATCCCCACCATCACAGCCCATTACAACAGCTTCGATGTTGACCTTCTCTTAATTTAAAAACTTTAGAACTCAATTCCCTGCTATATAACAAAACCTCTATCACTGTCACTATTAGAGTAGTGTATAAGAGCCTGAAAAATTCTGTATAGAAGATCCAACCACTGAGTAATTTGCATTGACAACACCGATAAGACTGAACACCAGATAGATTGGCCGCGTGAAGAAGATCCAAGAGTGTCCTCGTCTTTCAACGTCAACGGGAGCATTCATCGCGACTCGAAAATAATCGCCTCGGCCGAACCGCAATCCCGACTTCCTCTGTCCCGGATGTGATGTGATGCGGAGCGGAAGCTGGTAAGTATTCCGTTTTTGCTCTCACTATTGGCTTTCAACATTCTCGATCGCTTTCTAAGTTCACTGTTCAATTGGACTCCGATCGCATTGACACGGTCGTCTTTCAACCCCTTTTCCATCTCCGAGAATGTGCGTGTCCCCTTTCATTTACTGCTGCTGCTATCCTCGATCCGATTTTTCATACCTTGTGTGCACTTGTTTCCATGTCCGGTCCTCTTTCAACCCCTTTTCCATCTCCGAGAATGTGAGTGTCCCCTTTCATTTACTGCTGCTGCTATCCTCGATCCGATTTTTCATACCTTGTGTGCACTTGTTTCCATGTCCGATCATTCATATGATTTGCTCTTTGAGTGTCTATCATTGTTTCCGGCACCGCACTCCCCCTCCATCTTTAATTTTTTATGAGATTGATCCGATCCGAAATAATTACTAATGTCGTGGCCGGTAGATTTTCCTGAATGACGACGTTGATGATGCTTGCGAAGGAAGGAAGGGAGCATTTATTGTAGTGGAAATTTTAATTGAATTAATATTTTGCTCCCTCCGTTTCCATGTGAGGTTACTGCTTTGATTTCACTACTTGCAAGCAAGCTACGCATGTTCGTTCTCTGCATTGTTATCATCATCTCTTTTTCAGTAACTTACCTTAACTTTCCTAAAAAAAAAACAAAGTAACTTACCTTAACCACCGCCAGAAAGTAAGTACGAAAGATAAAGCATAACCATTTCCTCCCAACTCTCAATCAGCAAATACATACACTTTACTACTACGGAGTATTTCTTTCACTAGATCTGTGGATCTCTCTACACATACATACACTTTACTACTACTTTCGTATTATTTATATATCTTGAATTAGAAACCCAGGTAGTAGCTAGTGTGTCACATTAATACTAATAGTAATAGTTTCTTTGCATTTACTTCCTCCTGACACTTACTGACTCAGAGTTGGTTTCGGACAATCCGTTATTGAGTTGGATCCTGCTCATTCTCTCGTCATATCATGGTTTTGTTTAGCAGATATGACCTGATACACACATTCCAGTTTTGATCTGAATGCCAAGAGCTTTGCTAAAGCTTACTATTGATCATTGCTACAACAACTTCATCTTCCATCAGGGCTCCTACATTCTGTACTTCATCATCATCACCACCACCACCACCAGCAGCAGCAGGTATGAATACGCTTGAGAGGAAGAAGAATCATATCAACAGCCAAACGAAACGCCCTGTTAGTGCCAAAGGGCTGAGGCGAGATAACGTATTGCTGCTAGAAGAGAATAATACTCGCAAGACTCCCATCAGAAAAGAAACTAGATCTACTAGGGCGGTTCTGAAATCTACCACTCATAAGCCTAAGCCAGTGGTTAAGTCTGCTGTAGATACCAAACCAGTCATAGGCCGCACCAGAGTCTTTCAACCTGTGGTTTCTGCAGATGAGGCTGTAGACTGTAAAGATGATGAGCCAATATCTGATGAGGTTGTGGTTCTACATTCGATACCTAGTTTGAATGAGGAAGAGGAGAAAGACACTGGCTCTGGCTCTGATTATGATTTTGTTAACGATTCAACATCCTCCCAAGGGGATTACCAAACAGCTGATGATGACGAAGAGACAGGTAAGTTTTCAGGAGTCTCAAAGAAGTTCGTCAAGAAGAAGCATTCACGTTCACATTCACATTCACATTCACATTCGCGTCATGAAAGAGATAAGCATGCTGTACCCAAAATCAATACTCATGATTTTGAGGAAAGCAAGTCAGAATTAAAATGGTCTGGAAGCTCCATCTTCCCAAAAGTCCTCATGAAATTTGATGACTCTGCTGCAGTCCCAGTCCCAGTCCCAGTAGATGAATCTTCCAAAGATAGTGATATTATGTCAATAAATGCAGACGTCTTTCCCTCGTCAGAAGCTTCTGTTCAGGGCCCTGATGGTGATGATAACTTACCTGCAGAAAGGACCAGAGAAGATGATACCAGTGATGAGGCTCTATCTAATTCGCAGAGCACTGTAATGGGCTTTGGTGAAGAACTGGACGCTAAAGTCCGAGAGGAAGATGTGGACCGTGATGCCAGAGCTGCTGCTTCGAATGAGAAGATAGCTCAAATGGAAATTAGGATTGAGAAACTTGAAGATGAGCTTAGACAAGTGGCTGCCATTGAAACCTGTGTTTACTCCATTGTGCCTCAGCATGGGAAATCATCTTACAAAGTTCACACCCCTGCTCGGCTTCTCTGCAGGTTTTATCTCCATGCTTGCGGGCATTGGAATCAAAACAAGAGGGCATCGGTTGCAAGAAATACAGTTTCAGGGCTTATCTTGGTTGCTAGAACATCCAGAGATGATGTCTCAAGGTACAAAATCCTATTCATGGAAGGTCACCTTACATATAAAATAGAATGTACTATCTTTATGTACAGTGTTAGTTTAGGAGTGGTGAATACAACTCTTAATTCTTTTCGTTTTGGGTTGGCCCATGTTCAAGATTGACCTATTGGCTCTCAAACATTGTTGTGCTGAGGGAGATGATCCAGCAACAAGCAGTTGAAGTGAAGGGTTGCAGGCTGCTAGGTGAAAGAACTGCTTCATCGAAACATAGCAGTGGTTCTGCTAACTGGCAAGTGATGAACGATTGTATTCCTCAGTCAGTAGAAGATTGGCAGAAGACTAGAACCTTCACTGCCGCTTTAGAGAAAATTGAATCTTGGATCTACCTCCGAATAGTTGATTCAGTTTGGAAGCAGGTAATGATCAAGATACAAAAGGAGACAGACAATATAAATCAGTCTGGTGGGACTTCTTCTTTTATCTAGTTTGTTCACTGTAATTGTAATCCTTGTTATGCTCTAAGGGTTTGTCATATTTGCCAGACATTTTCTTCCTACATGCATTCCCCGGCTGGGTTTCGTCCAGCCTTTGGCTCTGAGGCACTAGAAGGAAGCTTTTCATCCAACTACTGGTGGCAAAACGCCTTCCGAGATGCACTTCAGAGGCTATGTCCGGTTCGAGCTAGTGGAAGTGAATGCGGTTGCCTCCCTGTTCTAGCAAGAATGGTATGCAAATGATCATTGTTTTCTACCACTTTTGCTAAATGAAAACCCCATATTTGACTGACACACCTTGGACTTTGGCTCTCCTTTTCCTGTGGGTTGCTATTTGTTTGGATATAGACTATGGAAGAATGTATAGATAGACTGGACGTATCCATGTTCAACGCAATACTTAGAGAATCAGCTCATCAAGTTCCAACAGATCCTATCTCAGATCCCATTGCGGACCCAAAGGTTCTTCCCATTCCAGCTGGAGAATTGACCTTTGGCTCCGGTGCCCAACTCAAAAATTCTGTATGTAAAAAGCAATAAATATATATTTATATCTGTATCTTTGTGGTTTTCTTGCTTCAAGCCATAGATTAGCTAGAAGGTTAAGATTGCTAGCTGGGACAAATACTGTCATATATATATTTGAAAATTTGCATGAGTTAAAAACAATTGAGCTAAATATGGCGTGTCATTGTATGTACGTGGTGTTGCAGGTTGGCAACTGGTGTAGATGGCTCAGCGAGTCTCTTGAAATGAAAACTGATCATCATCATTATCAGGGGGGTGGGTTTGGCCGGCCAATATGCTTTCCCCTTCTTGATGAACTTAGTGATCTTCTCATGACTCCTAAAGATATGCTCATCGATCACTCTATTAGACGAGAGGTATACAGACCTCAAAACTTTTAATTCAGATGCTGGGGTTCAACAGGGAGCTTCTCTTATTAATGTATATATGTACAATGAATAATCGATAATATATCTGGATTCTAATCGTAAGAGTCTGTCTGTACTAGGTTTGTCCTTCAATAACACTTCCTCTGATCAAGCGGGTACTCTGCAACTTCAGCCCTGACGAGTTCTGCCCAGATCATGTCCCAGGAGAAGTATTGGAGACACTAAACACTGAGGTAGTATACAATTTACTTTCTTTTCACTCATAACGAGAAGAACAATAAGAAACACTTGGGAAATCAATGAACATTGGATACAAATTAACAGTCACACCCTTCCTTTTTCAGGTTAACACAGAGAGGATACTGTTATCACCTGAATCTGATTGCAGCTTCCCCTATACGGCGAACCCAATGACATATAAACCACCATCATCAGCCTATGTGGCAGAGATAGTAGCAGATATCTTGAAGTCACCTTCACCGGGAAGCTTGAAAACGATGGTTCCGAGCCAAGATGACCAGTTATGTGATGACTACGATGACCTAGTAAATCATCTAGGCCCATCACTACTGGCATCGGTTGTCGGGGAGACATTTCCATGCGTGGCTGTCGACTCCGTTTCGTCACAGAGCAGCAGGAAATCTACTAGGGAACGGGGTAATTATCGGCTGAATATGAGGCATGAGCTGCTTCAAGAAGTTTCATCCGTGTATAACAACAATGGTCTATAATGTCCCTAAAGTGTAAATCTTATATAGTAGTATTACTGTACTTCAAGCGGGAACTGTAAAGATTTTGAGATGATGAAGGGTCCCTTCAGGATGCTCGATCGAATGATGTTTTGGGTATCTATACTACCATTCTTTTTTCTCTTCCTTTTTTGACAAACAGATCACTCATTTTCGGGGAGTGTGCTAAATGTAACTCAATATTTTTTTTTCCAAAACCAGAAGACATCTTGGAATGTCGTCACACCTCACCCCCGCAAAAAACCTATATTTCCAAGGTTGACTCTAAGTTCTGATCTCTATCCACATGCAACCAAAAGACCTGAGTACCCGATGAAACAGAAGGCAAAACCTCTTGTAACACATTTGAACATCGGTATTCACAACCCCCTTGCTATTTAGATAATTAGCGTGTCAATCAGAATGTAAATGAACCATGACTTCCGAGGAAGTACATATTCCTTTCCGAGTCGAGCGGAGAGAGATGCTCCCTTCCAAAAGCTATTTTGTAGGTGATTCCCCTAACACTACAAGTTGTGGATATATATAAAATTACAAATAATTAGGGGTTTTTTTATAAAATTTTGCTTTAAATTTTTTTTACACTATATTTTTGTGTAATTTAGCAAAGTTGGGGTCTTTTGCTCCTTCCAGCTCCCCACTGGCTGTGCCCCTCACCACAGTAGAGTGGTGTTGGCTCAATGAAGTTTCGGTAGCAAACTTTCTCTCCAGTAGGGGTGTGATAGTCTTCTTTAGAGAAAAGGAAGAGCAGTGAAGCAATAACTATGTGAATAACAGTCAAAACTCAATCAAATCAAGCATTTACTACTATATCATACAAGAGAATAATTCTTTCCATTGAAGAGGAAGTAAAGACGGAAGTGAAGTCGAGAGAGGGAAAAGAAGGACGTTGCCACTGTTTCCCAGTATTACCCCCAAATATTTTCTACTAGTTTACGTTCAAAAATGGAGATGTGATCATCTTTTCAAATTGAAAATCGATAACCGTATTTTCTTTGATCTTTGTTGGTGTAAGGGCTTAACTTCAAGCTTGAGAAAACTCACTGGTGTTCCCTAAGGGTATAAGTGGTCTTCTCTGTTCTTTCTTCTTCTAGTCGTTGGAGAACTCAAACTAAGCAGAAAGTACAGTCCATCGATAGTGGTCGAAATTAGTATGAAGAGATGAAGATCCATCCAGCCGAGAAGAAGAATAGATGGAGATAGCTTGGTTTCCGAATCATCTGTAGTGGAAGCAAAGACTGCGCTCTTTGGCAAACTGTGGCATCAAAACAAAATTCAGCAAAAGTTATGAAATCTTTCCTACTGATTGTTTGGAAACCAAAAGCCTTTCTAAAAGTTGATGAAGTAGGATATAACAAGTTCACCTATCAGTTCTCCCATAAAGGGGACATAAAGAATATCCTACTAAATGGTCCTTTGCACTATCATAACAGGCTGTTGGTGATGATCCCTATAGACATATCGACCAACTTAGAGAAACATAATACAAGTTGGGTTAAGATCTGGGTTCACATCGAGAATCTTCCTATAGCTTTGTTCAATTAAAAATTTGCGATTGGGAAATAAAGTGGGAGTTTTTGTAGACTACTGTCCTAAGATAAACCCATTGGCCTCTAAACCTCTAAAACTGTGTGTGGGGGTTATGTAGAGAACCTTTATGTAGAGTGTTGGTGGTTAACAGTGGGGGAAAGGATCGAGTTTGTAGAGTGGCTTATGAAAATCTGCCACTTCCGTGCTACAGATGTGGTAGAATGACTCATTCGATAGTAGAATGTCTGTATAAAAAGAAAAAAGTTGGATGATCTTGAAATACCCCTAAATATTAAACGTATAAAATCATAACACGTCTTATGATATGGACATAAAATAACGTACGAACACGAAAGAACATATGCGTAACGTTACGTTACGAAATTAAGACGTCGTGAATAAGTAACGATGTCGTCACGTAACTTCGTACCAAAATAATAATAATAATAATAACAACACGAAATAATACATAGTCACATATATATAAGTAAACATATATAACTTATTCAAATAAAAAGAAAGGGAAAATGGGAGCAAGGACACTCCCGATGAGACTCGAACCCAACACCTCCTGTACTTGTTCCGAGTGCTTAACCGAGTGAGCTGCGCTCAATTTCAGCAACTAATGCACACGAACTGAAACTAATACTAATAAATGAAGTAAATACAAGAACAAAAAAAAAAAAAGAGAACCAACTCGCCATCTCCTTCTTCCTCGTTTCAACTCCCGATCAGACACACACCAGTCCTCGTACAACAACAAATTCCTGTCGGTCTCGATCGAGCAGCTCAGTACCAATACACCAGACCTGGTGTTCCGAGTTCCAAGCCCACCATTCCCTTGCTCTGTGACCTGCCTCTCACACCTGAAACAAAAATGAAACAAAACAGGCCAGCACTCCAAGTAAACCAAGCCATACTTCTGTGTCGACTTCGATGCTAGGGGATTAGAGGAGGAGACAGCCACGTACATTGCTGTTATGCCCATACTCCTTAGTAGATTAGAGCCATAAACACCATTAGAGGAGAAGGGGGGGCTCTGATGCAATTAACAGAAGTCCAGGAACAATGGTGCATCAGAATCAGTGTACACGCTCCAACTAAGCAATTTCTGAAAAACTACACCTACTAACAACCGAGAAGCCACGTGATTTTTCAGACTCCTCAAGCCCCATCCTTTAGATAATACCCCGGCAGTTATTCTCCTCTCCTCTGTGCATGCTGTGCCAACAAAGACCCAGGTAAGCTTCTGTTGCTGCTCTTGCGTGGAGATGAACCCAAGTTCCATGGCACTCTTGAATCCCTTCTATTTCTTTTTGTCTCAGTTCGAAGAGAAGACTGACACTGTACTCTTGCCTTCATTCTTGTTGCATCAGTAGACCAAGCATCTCACTCTTCCTGTTGTCTGGTCGAGCTAGAGCTCAAACCCTTGGAAGGAACTAACAGGTGAGGCTTAAATGAACTACATTCCTCCTTGTTTGGCCGATAGCCCATGCATGAACCTCTCTGACCTTTCTCACTGTCTCACGTAGAGAACCATACATGCTAGGTAAAGAGTAGTGTACTGAAGAAAAACCCTGAAGCTATTGTTCTTCTGTCAAAAGGTAAGACCTACAAGGAAACTCAGTTTTGGCTCCACCTTCCCTTCTGTTTCATTTCTGATTTGTCAAGAGTAACACCTGTGAAACCCCTTCCAGTTGAGACTGAGTGCCAGTGAGGAGCCTGCATCGTGCCAAGAAGGATTCCAGGGGAAACCAATTCCAAAACAAAGAGGTAATAGGCTACATACTTGCTCTGTATAGAACTAACAACTATATCACCGAAACAAGCAAAATAGATCAACTGATATGAACATTTATTTCAGTTTCTGGAATAGTGTGCTTTCTGTATAATAACTTCTCAAGAGTATAACCTGTATTGAGATTCGAAGTAAACAACTAAGAAACTGGGGGAAACAGAAGGAACACGATACTGGGTAATACAAGCAAAGACATCTGAAATGAAAATATCGGGTTATCAGTTCAGATACTGATTTCTGAAAATCTGTTTGGGTTTCTGTACAGTTGGGATTAAAGGGTTGTATGGGTTTGTTCGTCATGTTGAGACTGTACCAAAGCTGCCTAATAAAGTAGCTAGACCACCTAGGGAAGTAGAAATCAAATTAAACAGAACAACAAAGAAAAAAAATGAAAACTGACAAGGGTAGGTTATATCAGTTTTCAAGTTTCTGTTTTACTAGAAATTATTGTCTGTTTAATCCTGTGACAGCGGGGTGCATGGGGTTAGGTTGAGAGTTTCAGGAGCTTAAAACTTTGTTAACACATATACTAAGTAACTGAGACTAATTGAGTAGAAGTGAAAACATAATCCAGGAACAATAAGAAAAGGAAATAGAAGACAAAAAGGAAGACCAGTTCAGATTACTGGTTTCTGATAATTGTTTTGAGTTATGTGTGAGAGTTTTTGGAGAATTTTTAAGGGGTTATGGTGGGAGTGTTAGGAGTCCAAGGTTTACTAAATCACCTGACTAGAGGTGATAACATTTTGGGAAATAGGAAGTCCAAATTCGAGATACAGAAAACATGAAGAGAAGAAAGTTATCAGTTTTGATTTCAGGATTTCAGAAAGAAACTGTTGTCTCTGTGTAGTTTGTACAGGGTTACATAAACACTTATTTGGGGTTGTTTCTGAGTCTAAGCTATAACTGGAACACATGGCTAAATAAGAAGGTACCTGGGAGGGGATTGAAAAACAAATTTATGTGTTGACAGAAAGAGAAGAAAGGGAGTTATCGGGACTGGAAGTTTCAGTTCCTGATTTCAGATGTTATTCCTGTTCATTTTTCAGTTTCGTGAGGTTCTGTACAGAGGAGCATGTAAAGGTTTATTGGTGATGTTTCGGGTTTAAAACATAGATGAGACAATAACTGAGAAAGAAGTACATAGGGGAAAGAGTTAGTGACAGTTGGGTGAGAGACATAATGGAATAAAAGGGCAGATAACATAATGTAATGCTACAGGCTGAGGGTTGTTTTCTGGAAGTTGCCCTCTGTATGATTATGTGACAGTGAGCTGTTTGGGGTTGGTTACGAATTTAAACTAGGGTATAATGCTCAACTATATAGGTAAGCACCTTGGGAGAGATTGAAAGAAATAATTATGCTTAAACAGAAAAGAATCAAGGAGAAGACATCTGATTTCCTGGTGTGCAGTTTCAGTTTCTGATTTCCTTCTTTATATCTGTTTCTGCGTAACAGATGACTGAGTTATTAGTAGTGCTATGATGTCTTGGGTATGGGTTAGAAATGCTGTTAAAGAGGTAAATTAAGTTGGCAAGTCATTTGAGGATTTAAGAATGGGGCAACTAGGACAAACAGGAAAGGAAAATAAAGAGAAACATCAGTCTGTCAGTTTAAGTCACAGATTTGTTCTTCCTGGTTCAGTGTCAGTTTGTTAAGTCTGTACAATGTTAATCAGAGGAGTTGTTTCATGTGGTTTTGGGATTTGTTTTAAGTCAAAGTCTTGTCAACACATAAGCTAAGGAGTAGTTAAGCGGGAGAGGGAAATATAGACAGACATACCAGTGTCTGTTTTCAGTCTTTTTTTTTCTTATGCTAGTTCTGGAAGTTGCTTTTCTGTTCTGTTTCAGGAGAGGGGGGTGAATGTTATTGGTGACAGTTCGAGTTTTAAAACAGAAAGGAAACACTTAACTAGTTAAAGTATACGTAGGGAGAGATTTGAAGGAAAGAAATAACATTTAAACAGAAATGAAACAAGGAGAGGACATTGTTTTCATGGGTTTCCATTTAGAGCTTCTGATTTCCCTGTTTGTATCGGTTCTCTGTCCAATAAACTTCCAAGCTGTTATCGGTGTATTCTGGAGTAGCTTTGGGTCTAATACCTAGTAACACACAAACCTAAGCGACTTGAAGTTAGGGGAAAACAAAAATAAACCAGTTATGAAACTTAGACATGGAGTCGAATGTAACAAATTTTGTGTTTCAGTTTTGGTAGCATGGTTTCTGTATAACTATGTTGCTAAGGTGTTATAAGGGTGATTCTAACTAAATAATGAATTCGAATAATAGCTAATGAACATAACTAGGATACCAAAACATGTGGGGAAAGTTGTACATCAATTACTACATTAAAAACGAAGTTAGTTAAGGTATTACAAAGGGCTCGCGTTTCAGATTTTTGAAACTTTTGTATTTCTGTATAAATGAGTTCTAAGGGTATTCTAGGATCTATACTACCATTATACAAGTGTTAAAATATTACTCACCTATTTATCTAAGGAGGGGATACACATTAGACATGTTATATACATGTTATGTAAACTTGTTACATAACTAGCGCTTAAAACACTTTTAAACATTACCTAAGGAATAAAAGACATGGTTAACATACAAAACAAGTTGTGAGTGTCCTAGGAGTAAGATGAGCCTACAATGAGTGCATATGAAGTTCTAAGAATTAATATACACTAAGCATCTAACAACATACCTAGGGGATAACATACATTATAGAGTGTCATCACATAAAATAATAAAACTGACGCCTTGTTTTAATTAACGTTAGGGCCGTAGCGAACTCCGACCGGGACTCCAAGTGTGAGACAAGTCGTACTTGCGAAAAAGGTATGGACATGTGTGGTTCGTATGTTGCCGTGTTACACGGCTTGTGTGCTGCGTGCCTTGTTTGACAATGACCATAAGACTAGCATGAAATTGGATTGCTTGCTATGATGTTTATATGCTTGTTACATATATCATTGCTGTATATTGCTTGCGCGCACACAGTAGTGTAGTCCCTTCTCGTGATGAAACCTTGAGATGAGACACAACGAATTACGTAAACAACGAGGAACTATATATAAGGAACACTCCTCTTAAACTATAGAGGACTTCTAATGACACCCACTATGGTGTCGAACTTATAATGATAATGGAAAGTAAAATACCTATTGGTGGAGCACATCCTGAAGTCTAGAGACGACCCGCTTCCTCGACGCACGACGCCGGGAATGGAGGATTAGCTATGGAGAAGACGTTCGTCAACTTGTGGTGATAAGAGAATTCACAAATAAACCTTAAAGAAACAAGGAAAAGATTAACACCTACAAGATAGTGGTCAGGGATTTGAACCGTACCCCCAGACCTGGTGCAAGAAAGAGAAGAAATATACATTATGGGAACAAGAGAAAAGAAATGAAAACACACAACGCTCGAACGATCCCATAGTGAGGATCATCGGTAAACATACATATGCACGTGTTTGATGGCTTACATAATTGTTGTGTGCCATACTAGCAGCTTGATGTGCTTGGGCGTGTTGATGTTGCTATGATGCCAATATGTGATGCTTGGATGCTTGTTACTAAGGTTTTGCTACCTTAAATGTGTATGATATCATGATATATTGTGGTGTGCTTTACTGCTTTATTATAGCATGTAAATTGACTTAATAATATTCGACCAAGTAGTCGTGTGGCCCGGCAACATGCGGGCTACACACATTCATACTCAGCGTAGTTTGCTGAGTCCTTCCCAACCCAAATTTTTACAGGTATTATGTCGGGCGATAACGGAGCGTAGGCGGATGGCTGCCATGGGGGTAGTCCATCAGGGCATAACGTTTGAGGATGTGGCCGTATGTTTAATGTACCGAGATGTAATTTTCAGTTTATAATTTGGCAATTTGTTGTAGACACTCAACATTTGGAATTGTATCTTATATTGTATATGAATTTTGGGGAGAGCTGTTTCCAGTCATGCAGACCGTAACTTGATGTTGGTAGAGTGGTCATGTCAACCACGTGGGTGGTTGGCGTCTGTAGCACCCGGATGGAGTTTATACCGCTGCAAGTTAACTTATGAATTGTCAGGCGCTTCATTAAATCTATGGATGTTTTATTCGGGGGTGTTACAAACAGATAGGTTAATTAAGCCGTAAAACTGTAGGAAACTTATTTTCATCGGATAAGTTAGTACTCAGTTGCAAGAATAAAATTCCTCACACTCCTCTGCCGTTTACTAGTGCTTGCTTGAGTTTTCATCGGACCTTGCATTTTCTAGTAACGAGTTCTTATGAGTTTTCATCGGACCTTAAGATAATAACAGGAATCTTGCCAAATTATTATATTAACCGGTAGAGATAGCATAGTTAATCAGATTATATTAACCTGAACCCGGAGTTCCGTTTCATTTATCATAATTCACTAAATTAATCTGTTATTTACTTTTCAAAAACAAGTCAATTAATTTCCCCCTTTTTGTGACAAGCTTAGGTACTACTTTATTTCGCTATAAGTCCCACGGTTTGACCCTGGTCGCTTCTGTCTTATATACTACTCGAGGGTTTTATTTGCAGCCCGACGGATATTTGAGTATAATTTCTTTCAATTGTTTTAATTACACCAGTTCAACCACTCACAATATACAATCCGCGGTAGTGCAAACAAAATTTTCTAAATAAGAGCTTTCACCAAAATTAAAAGGCAATTGTTCAGCAATCATTAATCTAGCCATGCCATCATTATTTCTCTATCAAACGAGAAAAAAAAACCTAGATCGGGTTACCATTCGATAAACCCGGTAAGCATAGTTTGACCGCTAGTACTGCCCGCCATTGCCGCCGTATCCTTGTAGATGTGTGTTTTCAAGTGCTTTACAAAGGATCCGGTTCCAGTGCCCGCCGCCCATGCAAGTCCTGTATTGCAATATTGCAATATAGCTTGTATGTCCCGAACTTCTTCGGATCTTCTTTCTTTGTGAATTATGACCACACCCGAGAAGTTGGTTTCTTTATTGATGAAATGGTGGTGTCGACATCATCATCTTGATTATCTTCTTCTTGATCAAGATTGTGGGCATCGGATGGTGTAGAGAGGATGTACCTTTAATTGTAAAAATTTTAATTTAGACTATAATTAAGATAAGAATGCAATTAAAATTAAAGTTTGTATATGATAAATTGTAACAAATGTTAAAATTTACCAAATTGGGACATTGATGGTTGTGCTAACCTGGTGTTAGTAGATCCGTGTTGTGAAATTATATAACTTCCACCTTGCGGGATTGATGATGGTGAATAATGTTGCTGTTGATGATACCTGAATTGCATCTCATCAATTGATCTTGATCATCAACTTGAAAATTTGGACTGATTGGGAGGTTGGAAGAAGGCATCACTTCTTATCCAGCTCTTCTAGACATTTTGCTAGAATGTGGGAAATGGGAATTGAGAGCTAATGTGGGAAATGAGCTTTTAAGTAGCTAAAATGCTTAATAGCACTTAATTGCACAAGAAAGTAGTAGTAATAAGAGAGAGGAAGAGTATGATGAGTTGTGTGGTGAGAATGATCATAAAATGATGTATTTATAGGGATGTTGGGACAAAATAGACGTTTGTAGCCGTTACACACAAGAAAAAAAAGAGTTGTAGGTCATTTCTAGTCGGTTCCGGTTCCAGTTCCAGTTCCAACACTATTTTCTTAGAAGGGTGTGCGCCTTCGCGCCAAAATGATGTCGTTTTGATGTTTGACCAATGGCTAGTTTCACCGGTTCCAGAGCAGTTCCGAGGCGGTTCCATAGGTTCTGGTTCCTGTTTAGGCGGTTCCGAATCAATGGCCGGTTCTAGGCAATTCCAGGCGGTTCCGGTTCCAGGAGGTTTTAGGCGCTGCTTGATCCCGAACTAGTTTCAAAACGGTTCCAGTTCCAACCAGTTCTGACCGGTTCCGGTTCCGACCGGTTCCCACCGATTCCGGTTCAGTCCCACAGATTTGAGTTATATTCGGATCCGTTGGCCACCATTAGTGCACAAAAACAAGGAGAAAGTTCTTTTTTGTCCACCATATCTTATTTCTACCATTTTCCCTTCCCCACTATGTTAAAATACTGTTACACAATGTTTGGTTAGGTGGGAAATACACGGGAAGGGAAGAAGAAAGTATTCTCGCTCCCTTTTTATGTTTGTTGGAGCTGAAAATACGATCTGTACGGGAATTCATTCCCCGGTTAGGCTGATTTTCATTCCCGCCTAATAGGTACAGGAATGGATAGATCGATTGTGATAATTCATTTTTGTACGTTTTCCATATATATAGTATGTGACAATTCAGATTCTAATCTTCACTTTTTGCAAATTTATGTATAAGTATCATTTTCTCATACGATATCTTGAGTTTGATATAATGTTTATTTATTTTCAGTGAAATGCATTTGATTGTGTAACACTTTTAAAACAAATAATACATCTATTTATTCTACTAATTATTATCATATAATATAACGCAATCTAATATGTTGTTGACTTTGATCATTTTAAAATCTCTGAGCATCTAATAAACTCTTATATAGACATTTTTTTTAAGAAAACAACACTTTTCAAAATAATAATTTTAAATTCTTAAGAGTTTAAAATAATTAATATACATAATTAAGAAATAAATATATTACAAGTATTGTTCTCTAATGAGTCAAAATTAATTAAGATATACTCTTTAGTTAGTTTTTAAGTTGTACAATTTCATAGTAGTAATAACTTATAATATTAAGAATAAAATATATAGCTATATATTTATTACTCTTATGATTCAATTGAGTAAGATATCATCTTTTTAACTTATTTTAAATTCAGTTGATATTATTGTATTCCATTTCCTATTTCCATGTTCCGATAAGATTTTTTGGGATTTGGGCACTAGTAGAAAAAACATTATATACCACGGTTATTTTGCTTATATACCACGGTTAAAAACCGTGGTATTTGCGGCCGTCATAAATTCCAAAATATTATATACCACGGTTCAAAACCGTGGTTTTAAATGAAGATAAAAACCACGGTTCTATAAACCGTCATTTATAGTGAGTAATATATGACGGTTATTCTAAAAACCGTGGTATAATGTAAAAAAAAACACGGTTAAACCACGGTTGTAGGGCAACCGTCATTTATAGTACATGCCGGAGAGAATAAACCACGGTTTTTGGGGAACCGAGGTATATAACCGTCACGCCGGAGAGAATAAACCACGGTTTTTGGGGAACCGTGGTATAACCGTCACGCCGGAGAGAATAAACCACGGTATTCTAAAAAACCGTGGTATATAAGGTGAAAAAAACAACGAATAAACCACGGTTATACTTGAAACCGTGGTTTATAGTCCATGAATTTTTCAAATCTTCGCCTTCAATCTGGAAATCTCAACAGAGCGCATATACAAGACAATGAAGATGCCAGATTATGTATGTTCCTTGTTTGCGAATTAAGGTTGCGAAATCGTGAGTGAAGAATGGAGCGCAGTATGCTCCTTGTTCGCCGGTGGGTTCCAAAATTACTGTGAGGTTGAAGAAAATGGATGCGGCGTAGAGCATGTTCGGTGTTCGCCGGCTGGGGTTGCAAAAATTACAATGAGTGAACATGAGGATGAGACGCAGAGCACGTTCCTTGTTCGCCAGTGTGGGTTGCAAAAATTACCATGAAAACAAGATAATGAGAGAGGTAGGAGCATGTTTCTTGTTCGCCAGTATGGGTAGCAAATTTACAGTGCGGTTGATATGGCATAGAGCATGTTCCTTATTCACTAGTATGGTTTGCGAAATTACTGGGAGGTTGAAGATGGCGTAGAGCATGTTCCATGTTCGCCGGCGTGGGTTGTAAAAATTACCGGGAGGTGAAGAGAATGAGGAAGAGGCGCGTTCAATCCTTGTTCGCCAGTGTGGGTTTGCAATTACAGTAAGAGAAATATATAAGAGAACAAGAGAGCCGCGTTAATTTGGGCCGAAAATTAAAATTCCCGCTCAGACATATACCACGGTTCTCCAAAAACCGTGGTTTTTCTCTCGAGAGTGACGGTTATATACCACGGTTCTTTAAAAACCGTGGTTTTTCTCTCCGGCGTGACGGATATACCACGGTTCTATAAAAACCGTGGTATATAGTCTGAGCGGGAATTTTAATTTTCGGCCCAAATTAACGCGGCTCTCTTTGTTTACTATAAACCACGGTTTGTAGGGCAACCGTCATTTATAGTACATTCCGAGAGAAGAGCCGCGTTAATTTGGGCCAAAAATTAAAATTCCCGCTCAGACTATATACCACGGTTCTCCAAAAACCGTGGTTTATTCTCTCCGGTGTGACGGTTATATACCACGGTTCTTAAAGAACCGTTTTATTCTCTCCGGCGTGACGGTTATATACCACGGTTCTCCAAAACCGTGGTTTATTCTCTCCGGCGTGACGGTTATATACCACGGTTCTCCAAAAACAGTGGTTTATTCTCTCCGGCATGTACTATAAATGACGGTTGCCCTACAAACCGTGGTTTATAAATAAACTATATACCACGGTTCTCCAAAAACCGTGGTTTATTCTCTCCGGCGTGTACTATAAATGACGGTTTCCCTAGAAACCGTGGTTTATAAACTTTAAACCACGGTTTTTCATTTAACCGTGGTTTAAGTGTCGTCATTTAAAATGTTTTTTCTACTAGTGGGGGCCGGTAATCATTCCTTCCTAAAATTTATAAAATAAATATACATACATATATATAATTATAAAAACTTTAGAGATATAAAAGTTATAAATAGTATTATATATTATACAGAAGCTATAAATTTGAATAAAAATAGACATAAATAGTAAGGTGATATTAAGTGAAGGTTAACGTTGTAAAATGTGAAATATGTTTATTAAGAAGTGAGGGTATTTTAGTAGTATTTAATGAATTAAAAATATTTTTGTGGTATCAAAAACTTTTGGAAAATTTACAGTGCCCACCCACGAGGTTTTAAGGATTAACACTGCCCACCCACGAACTCTTGAATTTAACACTGCCCACCCATCAGCTTTTATAACAATGTCATCTGTCATCCTTTTTGTAATCTTCCGTCCACATCTGTTAATTGTTGACTTCTTCAGTTGTCAAGTTAAATTTGTATCCAGCGGTGACATCATTTTGACCGGCGTCAATGGTGTACAATGCTTGAGAGAAGAATGAATCTTCCGGGAGAAGGTCCTTGAATACACCACATGATGTCAAGATAATACATCATCCATTTTTGTTTAAACACTGAACCCAACCTGACGAAGGAAATGGAAGAAGATGAAACTATGACTAGCAACAATGAGAAGAAGAAGGGAGAATGCAGGTTCCCGGCAATCTTTAACTTCGGCGACTCCAACTCTGACACGGGAGCACTGTCCGCCGCCTTTGGTCGTGCCGTTTCGCCCCATGGAGAAACCTTCTTTGACGAACCTGCTGGCCGATTCTGTGATGGCCGTCTCATCGTTGATTTCATAGGTGTTAGAAACAACCAAAATCTGATTTGATTTGGATTTGGATTTCTCATTTTTGTATGTGAAATTAGCGGTTATAGGCAATTTCCTTATGCAAAGTCAATACTGGTCTCACTCTCTAGGAGCTAATTTCTATCAACTGATTCGCTTAAATTTGAAAAAAAGTTGTGACCGAAAAGGTGACAGTATATAGATAGATCATTCTACGCTTATTACTTTCATTTTGTTCACTTCAGCGGAGAGCTTCGGATTACCGCATCTCAGCGCATATCTGGACTCAATTGGTGCGAACTTCAGCCATGGTGCGAACTTTGCGATGGCTGGTTCGACAATCAGGAACCCTAATTCAACGATTACTCAGAGCGGTATCAGTCCAGTCTCGGTGCAATTTCAGTTCACAGAGTTTAGAGATTTCCAAGTCAGATCCCCATTGATTCGCAAGAAAGGTATATACTACCTATTAGACCTTGCTAGTCATAGTTTCATCTTCTCCCATTTCCTTCGTCAGGTTGGGTTCAGTGTTTAAACAAAAATGGATGATGTATTATCCTGACATCAGGTGGTGTATTCAAGGACCTTCTCCCGGAAGATTCATTCTTCTCTCAAGCATTGTACACCATTGACGCCGGTCAACTTTTGGTCAAAATAAAACAAATGGTCAACAATTAACAGATGTGGAGGGAAGATTACAAAAAGGATGACATATGACATTGTTATAAAAACTGATGGGTGGGCAGTGTTAAATTCAAGAGTTCGTGGATGGGCAGTGTTAATCCTTAAAACCTTGTGGGTGGGCACTGTAAATTTTCCAAAACTTTTTAAAAACTGTGGTATTTGAATTAACAAACTTTTTAGTGATATCATGTGAATTTTTCCATAAATAATTGAATAAAATAAACACATTATTTTTATTTCAAAACTAAAAAGTCTTTCCCGCATTTATTCCCCTACATAACCAAACAACATAATTATTTTCCCATTCTCTTTCACATTCTCCTTGTGTTCCCATTCCGGTGCCTTAGTAGAAATTAATGAAGACTTGTCCGGATAGATCAAATTTTGTTAGAAAGGAATTACGAGGTACAAGAGCAAGGAAAGTAATTTAATTTACCACTATATCCGATCTACATTTTCCCTTCAAAAAAATATAAAAAATAATACGTAGTATTTAGCAAGAGTTATGTCAACAATGAGACTGATTTAGCAGTCGAAGTGAGAAAATTTAATAAAATAGGAAGAAAAGAGTCGAAGTGAGGATGAAAACACACGAAACAACTAAGAAAAAAATATTTGCTAAAATAAACACGACAAGATAAACAGTTGCAATTAATCTTAGCACTTGCTGGTGTTCTTCGAGACTCTGAAGGCTTCCCAATGTTCGTTTCCTACAAGAAGCTGATCAGCGCAAGTAATGGCCAATTGACAAGTATCATACCTACCAGAATTGCAATGAAGCTTGCATTGAGTTTGGGTAGACTTTGCAATTATTTTATTAACATGCATGAATAGAAGCTATCAGACGATGGTCAGTGTATCTTAAGCCGGGTGTGAGCAGGTCATAAACCAATTTCCACTATTAGGAGTAATCACATTAAGAAAGCGAAATTTGGTTTTGTTTTGTATTTTATGAAGTTGTAATCGCATTTAAATTGTTTTACAAGCTAGTTAAGAGTAACAGATCTAATCATTGGCAGAAGAACAGTAAAAAATGTGGTTCTGCCTCTCTTCAGTTCCAGCTTTGGCCACCCAATTATAAATAAAGGTCAAAAGTTTGCAAAAAGGCTGGTTGGTTTCTGAAACCCACTCGCGAGAACATGAAAACGCATCATATAAAAGTATTCAGATGGCATCTCTAGTGCAGATTTTACTTCAAAAGATGAAGTTAAAAACAGACAACCTGAGATATATCATACAGTCATAGAGCATCAATATTATCTGTTCTCCGCTTGCAAACAAGAGTGGATGCACACTCATAGAGTCGTTACAAATTACAATTGTCAAAAAGAAACAGAAGAAAACAGCAACATCAATAAATCCCAAACAGAAAGCATCATCTTAACCATCATAATTCAAGATCCAGCAAACATTATACAGTGAATAGATATATACAACAGGATAAATACGCAAATGCAGCAGCACAACCATTCAACCCAAATTCCTGAATCTAACTCTAAAAAAGAATTAGGCAGAGGACAAAACAACAGAGGAGAAAAACCGAAATCCTATTAAGGGATCTATCAGCCTGCAGCTCATGCCTTCTAGCTCTTGCATTGTTCATACCCAGGTGAGCGTTGAGGTGTAAGGGTACAAGTTACCTGAGTTTCCAAAAGCCCTCGCATGGAACATCTCCACAAACATCTCCAGCATCGGATGCGCAACACTCACTCTCAGAGGATTCCCAATCCCTCGATCATAGGAAAAGGAATAGCCATCCCCTCCAACCCCTATTTCCTCATATTGACGGGGAGGACGAAAATATTCTCTACCCTCAGTACCATGAAATGGAATTTGTGGACCACTGGGATTCAGGAGTGACCTTGATGTAGGTCTAGGAGGGATGGTGGGTATATTCTCCTTGTTAGCTTGTTGATCCTCCTGACTGGTTCGATTTTGTGGACTTTGGCCCCTGCCATACAGTGGGACCAATGAGTTAGGGGACAGCTGGGTCTTACAGACAGGACACATCGGATGTTGAGTGCCAGGGGGAAGAGATGAGTTTGTTTGGACATGGAACCACTCGTAGATGCAAGGCCAGCAGTAGAGATGGCCGCAGAGTGTAACTACTGGGTCCCTCACAAGGTCTAGACAGATGTTGCAGTCGAAGCACCATTGCTGACTGTGCTGTGTCGTCAGTGTTGGGAGGTGCGCTGGTGGAGAAGGGCTTTGATTTACGGCTGAAGAATAGTTTCTTCAGAGCCATGGATAGACTTGCTTCAGGAAGGAACTAGCGTAATAAAGGATTCATCAGGTCAAGCGAGGGAAGCATGTTGTGAGACCAGGGGAAAATAAAGGGTTCACCAAAATTGTAGAGTAAGGTAACTTGAAATTGTTAAATTTGGTTCACAAACATCAAAAATGCATTTAGGTAGAACCTCGAATTCCTTTAGGCTAAAGGTAAGACAAAATCATCAAAGTAAATCTTAATAAAAATTGTTATTCGCTGTGGACTAGTTGCCCCACTGAATGTAGCGATCTCTTATTTAACTGTAAGATTAGCAAGCATGGGATGCTTAAAGATATGCTAAATTAAAATTGAGAATTATGAAATAAGGTAAAGAAACTAAAAGCAAAAGGAAGTCCCGACATATCGCCAATAAATTTCCAAAAGTGCGCTTTGCTTTCACAACTTGCCCAACAGGTAACCCCCAATGGACTACAACATCCATCAGTAAGAATCACACAGCTTGTATTGTTGAAGCTTTAGGATCATAATTAGTCTCAGATTTCAGGTTTTGAGTTGATGATTTGGAACAAATATGTAATGATAGTGTAACACTTGATATTTGGATAATATTATATTGGGCATGGCGCCATTCTTACTGATAAAAAAAACTCACAGTGAATAAAACTTAGCATAAACCCTGCTCCTAGTTTGAAAAGAAAAAATCCATCCTATGGTTCAGCATCGCATGAGAGTTGAGTACGTATCAGAGGACCACTCTACCTTATAGATTGACCTTCTAACATGTTAAGAACACCCATACCAAAGGTATAATTTCTAGGCCGTATTAGCTATTTAGATTCAAGCATAGATGGGGGACTACATACATGAACTAAGAAGATGAGAGTAGAAATCTGATCTTGAAATTACTACCGATTTCCAATCAAACAGCCAGATACAAATATGACATATATTGATTCAAGCGACATGAATGATAAAACTGATCATCTTTCATTTAAGGAAAAGGTTAGTATACATCATTACTAAACAAATCAGCGTTTAGTTTAATCACATCAATCAAGTATATATGTGAACATCAACTATAGCAGAAGTAACTATGACTATTAGACCCCAAAAAAGAAAAACAAAAATCTCTACATAAGGCTATCCCCACAAACAGACTGTTCGAAAATCATGCTAAATATTTGGTTCAAGATTCACTCATTATCGTCATATCATTATTAATGTTGACATTAAAATACTAACACTTGCGGAGCATTTTAATGGGCAAAGAAGCGAAAGACAACACCATATCAGGCGCTAGTTTATCACTAGGCTGCATAAAGTGGGAATAATAATAGCACTGACCTATTGAAAGCAAAGCACTGAGCAATTTGACCAAACAAACATGCCTAATACTAGCTAAAAAGTAACAAACAGTAGTAACATCATAGAGAGTAAATGGGCATCAATTTGAATTTCACTTTACTCTAGTTGAGTATTTATAGGTTTGAAGACCAGCTTCACGGACAACTTCTCTTAATTTCTTCTTTTTCTTTTCTGTAGTACTCTACTTAAACAGACACTATATCAACAGAAGTTGAGATGACTCGGTCTTCAAGATCAGTCTTGACTTAACAAGAGAAGACCAGAAAGAACATGTAGTAAAAAATTAAACTAATAAGCTAGTGGTCTCATTTGAAATACATATTAACACTGCAACAATTGACCTTTACACCTCACAAGACATAATCAGTCATAAACAACGAATCAACATAATACAAATGGCCAAAAGGATATCCTCTCACGAAAACCAACAAGTCAATACCCAAGAAACCAAGCAAACTCAAAGATGGTTCAACTTGTCAAAAACAAAAAAAAAACATCAACACAGAATTATACTTCATCAGTAACTTTCAAATCAAGTAGATTACCTAGTCATGAGAACTATCATTCATTTTCAACACCCATTGAAATCTGGATACTGTCAACAATTTAACTAATACTCCCTCCGTTCATTAATATCTGTCGTTTTAGGATGTGATTCTTGTTCAAAAATATCTGTCATTCTAGCTTTTTGACACACTTCTTTTCACTTTTACCCCTAATATTCAATATAGAAATAATTATTATCTAAATGGAAAAGTAAAAAGTAGGGGCACATGCGTCATTGTCCTACTTTTCTTAATAAGTGTGCAAGTTTCTAAAATGACAGTTATTGTTGAACGGAGGGAGTACTATCGAAAGAAAAAACAAAATTGTTTACCCGTTCGGAGGTGTCAACTGTCAAGTACTCCCTCCGTTCATTTTTCATTTTTAACTGTCGTTTTAGGATATGATTCTTGTTCAAAAATATCTGTCATTCTAGCTTTTTGATACACTTATTTCCACTTTTACCCCTACTATTTAATATAAAAGTAATTATTATCTAAATGGAAAAGTAAAAAGTAGGGACACATGCGTCATTGTCCTACTTTTCTTAATAAGTGTGTAAGTTTTTAAAATGACAGTTATTGTTGAACGGAGAAATAAAATTTAGGTCATTAAAAATTCAAAAAAGCATGGTTCCCAAAAGTCAAGGACGCGTTCCCAACAACAAATCCACTGGAGAAAGTGGGGCTTACTGCAGTCACATCTGCAACATTAATCATTGTTGCGAATAGAAAGAAAGGGTTATTCGATATCCGAGGAAGAAAGAGGCTGAAAAAGCAATTTGTTTGTCAAAAATCAGCCGGTTTCCCAGTGCGCACTACTTTTTCCGACCACTTTCGAACGTCACTCGTTTTCCCAACCCGTAACTCACGGAGACCTACCGGATACTGGAACGAATTTTTGAATAACACGGAAAGAAAAATAAATGAGTCTCACTGGAATGGTCAATTTCCTTTTGACATTGACTAATCAATCGGCGGAGCTAATAATCCATCCCAAACTAATCTGGTTTAACTGATACATGAAAATTACCGAAAAGAAAATGCGATAACCAGATTGGAAAAAAAAAAAATCAAAATCAACGCTTATCACAAAATATAGCTGAAGGAAGGAAGAGAGAGTGAGATTCTGAAATTGGTATACCAGAATTCCCTAAAACCCAAGAAGCTGGATCCCGCAGCTGGTTCGCCTATCAAGCCAAGTGTCGTGGTAGCTCTCAATGTCCTATAGTGTGCGAAAGATTGTCAACGCCACAATTACCGCCGGCAGGAACAGAGAGAGAGCGGCTAAAGAACGATTTGGAGGACAGGAGGAAGAGATCGGAAGAAGTAGCGAGTGTACACTATCGAATTGCACTCGGGATTTGATTTATTTCTAACACGCAGAAGGAAGGACCCGACCGGCCCTCATTCGCTGAGCCAGCCGGTCTTTTCGTTTTCTTTTTTATATAATCAAACATTCCTGCAACTACGTTACACGAACAACTGAAAATTCACAATATACTCCTGTTTTCTTTCGTAATTCACAATATATTCATGTTGGTTTTTGTAATTTAACTTTAAACATGTTTAAATGTTGTCCAAAATTGATGAAACTTTACATGGACGATGCTAAAGTGTTATATTTTGGGGCAATATAAAATTTGAAGTTTTTTAAGCTTATATGTGATATGTGGGATACAATGAACATGTCACAATTTTCATTGAGTCCCACAAGTCACATGTGAGCTTAAAAAACTTCAAATTTGATATTGGACCAAAATATAACACTTTAGCATTGTCCATGTAAAGTTTCATCAATTTTGGACAACATTTAAGCATGTTTAAAGTTGAATTACGAAAACCAACAGGGATATATTGTGAATTACGAAAGAAAACAGGGGTATATCATGAATTTTCCCTATAGGAAAAGATACCTCTACAGCTCTAAGGGTGCGTTACGAAACAAATTCATTTTGTTCCAGATTGTTTGTTTTTTTTTAATGATTATGTTTCTCCCATTTTTAATTTTTAAAATCCCTGTATTTCTCTTGTGATTCCGCAAAAATCTTGGTAAAGGTATTCCATTTCCTCCCTTCTTCTCTTCTCATTCTCAAACTTAGACAAATATATATGCTATGTAATTTATATAGTACATATTTTATACAAATATTAATATATGTAATTTATAAATTATAAAATACTTATATATTAATAAAATTTAAATAAATATTAAAAAATATTTATAAGGAGTAAGGTGTACGGTGTAATTATAGTATTATAGTAGAATAGAAACAAAACTTGAATTAACGAGCTAAGAGCAGGTTTGAGTTGATGATTATTTTTTATTTTAGTTTCGAGGTTCCTAACTTAAATTCCTAGTAGGTTAAGGTTCCACCACGCCTTCCATAAGAATTAGAGATGAGAACGTAAAGATCAGTAACCTTCGAGAATTTTACGAAATAATTTGTCTAAAAGCTAACCTGAGCTTGAAGCTTGTTGTGGGTTCATCCTTGCCTGTGACGCCCTCTTGGCTTTAAGTGGCTTCTTCGAACCTTTAAACTTCAAAGATTTGGGTTTCTCTTAATTATTTTAAGTCACTCACTGTGAGTTTTCTGTCACTGTATGATCTCTCCTTTCTCTCTACTTTTCTTTGCGTAAATTGATCAAGGAATTATAAGAAAGGATATCCCGTAAGGTTTTTTTATTTAAGCACTCATTATATTACAAAAGCAAAATACAAAGGGTTTTAATATTACAAAGGACTAAAATACTAATATATTTTTTTCTTTTAATCTACTAAAGACTCTTCAATTCTTCTCTCGAGTGTTTTCTGCAAACTCTCAATTCTCTGCTAAGATTTTTCTTGTAAGATTTCTTGTGTCCTCCCCTTGCTGCCTTGCTCCCCTTTTATAGCCACTATCTTCCGTACTCCTTCCCATCTCTTGTTTTTGTTGGATTACTATTACAACCACTATGTGTTATGCCTTCTACTTTTACATCCACTATGTATTATGCCTACTACTATTACATCCACTATGCATTATGCTCTTTACTATTACTACCACTCAATTATGACTACTACTATTACAATAATGTTGCTACTATTATAATAGTGCTGCTACTTCAATAATGTTGCTACTATTTTTGTCTTTCCGGTGAAGTTTGATTATTCTGGTCTTTTACATATTCTAGTTTCCTGGTTGACACGTGTCATGTCCTAAGGCCTCACACACTTTCTGATGCGTTGCTTTAGTGTTGTAGATTTTGGGTTCGTTTGGGGACAGCTGCTCGGGGCTGTTGTTGGGTCCTGCTGCTGGAAATTAAGAAGCTGTCTGCTGATGGTTTTACAGAAGCTGTGAGCTGTTGATTTTGTGTTTGGTGGAACGTCTGCTGATGGTTTTAAAAAGTAGAGACAGTTGTTAGGTTCTGCTGCTGAAATTGAAAGCTGTCTGCTGATGATTTTACAGAAGCTGTTAGCTGTTGGTTTTGGGTGTTTGGTGGAAGCCTGCTGATTTTAGAAATTGGGAAGCTCCCAGCTGCTGGAAGCTGTCCCCAAACGAGGTCTTTATGCTGTCGAACCGTTTCTGCCATCTCGTACACGAAATCGTTTTCAGTACCTCCTTTGATTAAAATCATCCATTTGTCGGTTCCTTTCAAGAGTCTAAATCCTTTTTCAGCTTATTGTTCCAAGATTCCCGCTACAGTCTTGAATCCTAGTGCTCTTCTAAGTTGGATCCAATCGTCATTAACTTCGGGCATAGCCTTCCATGGCTGATTCGTATTGTATTCGTGTTTGTATGTTCTTGTCACATATCCAACAAGGACAATACTGAAAACTTCTATTATATTATCATTAATTCTTTCCGGAGAGATTTGATAAAATCGACAAAATATATATCTACCATGGAGTGTGATTTTATTTCTTTATATAAATCCGCATGTATCATTGAAATCTCTTTTAAACTGGGACTTGGATCACTAGTGGAAAAAATATCAAAAAACACGGCCTATAAAAGACGGTTTTAGTGAAAACCGTCTTAAATTAGCTGTGGGCGCGCGTGATTAGACTTTAAAAGACGGTTCTGTTAGAACCGTCTTTTATAGTACACTCTTAAAAGACGGTTATGTTAGAACCGTCTTTTATAGTACACTCTTAAAAGACGGTTTATCTGAAACCGTCATTTAAAGTGCTGCTCATACGCGCGCGAAGCACTCTTAAAAGACGGTTTTAAATGAACCGTCTTTTAAAGTGCACTCTTAAAAGACGGTTACCTGAAACCGTCATTTAAAGTGCTGGCGAAGCACTTTGAATGACGGTTTACTTGAAACCGTCATTTAAAGCGCTAAACATATATATATATATGTTATAAAAGCTTAGTAAATTAGTCTTTTATAATAGCATTGTAATTATTATTGAAAAAAATATTTATTATTTATAAATTTCATAATTAGCATTATAACTTGGTTTTATTATATAATTTTATAATTAGCATTTATCATTTACTAAATTAGTAGTTTAATAAGATAAACGAATTAGTCTTATTTACATATATGTGTAATGTTCATAAATAAACGAATTTGATGCAGTAGTCTAGTGGTAAGGGGTGCGTGTGTGGGATCGATTTATCATGGGTCGCGGGTTCGAATCCAGACACCACCATAGATTACAAGTTAATCTTGGCAAATGAGACTAGATTAAAAAAAATTTACTTTCAGGAGCTTTTAAAAGACGGTTTGAAAAAACCGTCGTTTAATGTATCTTAAAAGACGGTTTTTGAACCGTCGCTTAAGACATATGACAAAAACGACGGGCGTTTAAAAGACGGTTCAGAACCGTCGTTTTTGAGCAGTTTCAACTGTGTTTTCTGCTTCCGTCCGCAGCAGTGGATATACTAATCCCAAATATCCCATTTCAAAAACATTAAACATCATATATGGATTTGCGTTCTTTCCAGAACTTATCCTTGGATATAATCCTGTATGATCAGGAAATATGTTTTATGTATTTCGTAAACCGTATATAATTTCAAGACCTTCTCTAATATATTTTGCCACTGGAGATTCTTCCTTTTCGTAAGATAATTGTTGGAAAATAGGTTGAGTATAAGATGGTCGTAAACATAAAGTATTTGAAATCTCAAATGATTCACTTGCTTTTGAAAACTTGTTCAAACTTTCAGTAAGTAAACTCTGTATCTTTGTGAACTATGGTATTATATGTATTTTCTGTATACTGTTTCGGATCATATCTGATCCCTCTTGGATCATGGCTGATCCATGTATTTTCTGGTATCCTGTTTGAACTTGCTCAAGAAGCTTATCAAGTTCTTTATGATATTCTTCTGTATTATTATAGCATTCCTGTATTTTTGCTAGAACCTCATCCAGGTTTGTTCTGCATGGGCCTGCTAAGAAAGTCGGCAAGATAATTATTTTTTCCTCCAATATACTCAACAGAAAAGTTAAATTCAGAAAAGAATATTTGCCATCTATGAAGTCTCTTCCACTGAGGGCCTTCTGGAAGTTTCCCGAATATTAAACTTTTAACCTGTGTATTATCAGTTTGAACCTTGAATGTAATGGTAGCAAAAATATTTGGAACTTTGAAATACCTTTTTTGATAGCTAATACCTCTTTCTCATTGATGTTATACCCCGTTTCAGTATCAGTAAATGTCCCACTATTGTATAAACATATCTGTCCTATATAAGTTTTTAGAACACAACCAAAACAATTTTCTGAAGCATCACTTTGTATATTAATTTATCATCTTTATCTGGTAGCCGTAACTTTGGTAATTTTTTGTAGTGTTCTTTCAATTGTTTAACTATTTATGTATGTTCATTACTCCATCTCCTTTTATTCTTTTTTCTTATTAACTGTTGAATTGGTAATTTTATTTGTGCAAGATTGGAATGTACTCTTCAATATTATTTAAAATCCCTAAAAACTTTATATTTCGTTTGGCTATTTAATTTATCTTGAAAATCTAATAACTTAATACCTATATGATCTTGCATTTCTATACCATCTTTACTAGTAATTAGGCCTAAAAACTCTATTCATTCTTTAAGTATTATTGCCTTTTTCTGACTTAAAACAATACCTGAATTCTTGCATATTTTTAGCCCCTCCTGGGTACTCCGGTGTATAGAAACCTCCCAGTCCCATTCCTAACTAGTTGCATCTCCTGATGATGGCTATTTGCGCTTTGGGTGTCAGGTATCCCCTTAATAAAATCATACCTGGGCGGATAACCTGACAGTCTGACACTGATCTTGTGTGATCTCTCGGGTTTGGATGTCGGTCGCCTCTAAGCTATGCGTTGTAGGTATTGGGTAACAAACATTGAAGTTCCCTAAGAAGGTAGTAGGTTATATCTCACTTAAGTTCTAATAGATTACTAAAATCTTATCTAACTCAATCATTCACCCAAGCATGCATGAAATGCGGTAAGCAGGCAGTTTTATTACTTAATGGGTTATAGCGGTACCTGGTCTCGATGAAGGTTCGGCCTCATCCTCCCGGTCCACCATATGTAGAGTAGGCCCCGTCTTCTGGACTACCCGGGGTCCCTTGTTAGCAGCAGGCTGAGTCGCCTTTGGACCATCGGATCCAGTGCTCTAGTCGGCCTTACCCTTGCCCTTGCCCTTCTAGTCGGGTCTGTAGGCTTTGCTCTCGGGGTTTCTGAAGAACTCATAGCCTCGGTGCCCTCAACCATCACAATGGTGGCACTGCACCTTATTACCCTCGCAGTCGAGTCCGGGGTGGTCCTTGCCACACCATGAGCAGATGTAGCGACGTTGGTAACCCCCGCCGGCTCCCTTTCCAGACTCAGAACCTAACCATTCTCAATATCAGTAATCGGATGTTAAGGTGGCTAAATTATTGTTAACTCACATTAAGGTGTATTTCGTTACCCTTAGGTGCTTTCGAGCGCAGAGGCTTAGCAGCAATAGCATACGTAAGCTTCAGAGGCTCTTCAGTAGCCTTCTCACTCTCTTCCTTTCCTTTCTGGCCCTTCTGGGACTGAGGCTGGTACTTTGCCTTCTTGTACCCGCCTTGCCCTTGGTTGTCGGAACCCTTACTAGCAGGCTTCCTCTTAGCAGCATTGTCCTCGTCCCTTAGCTGGACGGTGATCTCAACCTTTACAGCGGCATGATAGCACTCCTGATTTCAAGGTATTAGTTCCTTTGAAATACCCCGAACTTAAATAAAGGGATTAAAATTAATCTAATACGTATTTAAGGGCCTAATGACGCCTAAGTAATATTGGTAAGGAAAAATAAATCCAAAAGAAATGAAGAAATGCTTAAAAAGCGAAAAACGCTAAATAAGCGTTAAATAACCATAGGAGGTATGAAACCTCGGTTAGCGTATTATATGGATTCTAAATGCTTAACAAGACCTAAATAATATATGGGAACAACTCCCGAAGAAAACGGATCCAAATAATGTATTAAAACGCTAATAGAGCTTTAGTGCACGTTTTTCGAGAAAACCTGAAAACGTGACTTTAAGTGGTCAAACGAACCCGTAAAAATTCTAAATCATTAAATAACAATTATTAAGCATTAATGGAAGCTTAATAACCAATAAGAATAAAGAAACGAGAAAATTCCGGAAAACGGGCCCGGTTAGTGAATAGTACCAAAACCGGGTAAAATAACGAGCATTTTCTGTAAAAGACGAAAAACGCTCCAACTGGTATTATTGTGTGGGCCGTTTTTTTTTAAGAGCTAAATAAGCTCTCTCACACACACTCACACAAACTAGCTAATTAATTAAGGGAGCCAAAAAGTAAAAAGGGAAAAAGGTAAAAGTGCTTTACCTTTCCCTCTCACCTCATTTCCCTACTCTCTCTCTTCCGTTTCTCCTCACCCAGCCGATCTCTCTTCTTCTCCCCTCTGCATCTGGCGATTTTTGAAGCTCTCCACAAGCTTCCATGGCAGCCCTCTCCATCCTCTTGCTCTAGCCACATGCAAGCTCCAAATAAAAAACAAATTACATATTGGAACTCCCCTCATCATTCTCTACACTTCCCTCTTTTCAAAATCCAAAAATGAGGAAGTTCATTTTCGTGGGTATACCCCATTGGTGAAGAAAATGGCATCAATGTGTAGCTTGGAGTCTCCTCTCTTCATTAAGGTAAAAATTTACATGAAAAACTCATGTTCTCACCTTTTCCTTTCATAACTGATTTGTACCCAAATGTAATGCCTTGTTTTCTCTCTCTCTTTTGAGCATAATCTCAACCTTACAATGGTGGTGGAATCACCTTCTCAAACCAAGGGCTAAAACCCCTCCTAAAACACTCTAAAGGTAAACCCTAGAAATTGTGATTTGAACATTTCAATGCATTAGTGTTAATGTAAGGGTTAGTATGTTAATTACACTTATTTTTGTGTGTATTGGGTGATGGGAATGGGGTTTGGCAACTCCATTCCCCATGTATCCGATTGTGCAAGAAAGAGAGAAAGAGGAGGATTGGAAAAGAAAGGAAGGAAATATAAGCTTAAGGTAAGAGCTCCTCCCTAATGTTAAATTTTAATGCATTAGAGTGATGGGGATGAGTAAACTGATTAAAGAAACCCAAATATTGTATTAGTGTTGTAGTTTGTGGAAGTTTGAGTATTTATGAGCAAGTATTGGAATTGTAGGCCTTGGGGCCAAATAATTGTGCATGTGTATCAGTATCGTGGTTTGAGGAGTAAAGATGTATGGGTATTGTAGTTGATGGAGTATTGATGTATTGAGATAATGTTTTGAATGCTGGTAGGACCCTTGTAAGGGTGTGGCTAGAATAGGAATGATTTTGGTGAAAAGTGTGGATGAGGATAAGTAGGAATTGTAGGTGAACTATGGCAAAATTTTGGTAGAAAATGTAAATTTAGGGATGACTTGGTGAATGGGAAAACCAAGGTGTGTATTTGGGATAGTAAGGATGTTTAGTAATCGTGGGATGGTTGTTGTAGTATAGGAATGAAAAGGAGTAAAATCTGTAGTAGGAAGTATTGAAATGTGTTGGAAAAACAAGGGAGAATTAATGTGTAAGATTTAGCAAGATGAGTATTGTACTGAGTAAGGCTTTGGGTTGAGTGTAATGCAAATGAGGCATTGAAAGATCCATATGAATAATGGGGAGAAGAAAGGAGAAAATCTGTTGTAACACCCCATCCAACATTTACATACTTACAATAAACTGCAGCGGAAATACAAACCTCTTCACAATACTTAACTCGTTGGTGTTACACGCCGTTAGCCACCCACGTGGCTAACAAGGCTAATCCATATACATTGTACCGGTCTGATGGGCTAAATTCCCGAGCGACTATACATTGTTATTCCTTTACATTAACAACAACAACAACAACATACCTTATCAACTATACCGAGTATTATAAACTGATGCCGACAACAATATCGGTCTTACTACTCCTACTGTATATATACACTTAAATGAAAACCCATGTACAACGACTACCCGTCCTACTCTCGAACGGCTTCCAGCACTTCGTACCTGAAATAGGAAAAGAAGAGAAAGGGGTGGCCCCAAGGGGCTCAGCACCTTTGCTGGTATGGTAATCCCGCAGCCCACATGCTACCGGGCCACGCACAACTAATTGTCGTCTTAGCATGCAGTTGATTATATTTAATTCATGCATGTGACAATAAACACACAACACTTAACATTTCGCCTCAATGGGCTCAACAATCGGATAATACATCCTACTTAACAAGTCACCCATGGTATTCATCATCCCTAGAGTGTTTCTCCTCCAACGGAGCTACTTCCTTAATAGACGACACATACCCTTAAATCGGGTTATCCTTAAACGCCTCTTATCACAAACTGGGAATCATATCCATGATCCACACACTCCACATTATACAACCTACAACATACACTACATACAACACTTAACAACACTTTGCACGTTTCTACGTACACAGCATAATACTGCAATGAATACTGCATCACAACAAAACACATAACACAACGGGAATGGTTCGCTTAGGAACCGACCCAAACATTGTTTACACTGGTGAGCCTAGAGAATGTTGCCAGTCTCATGATAAGCTCGTTATACAACAACAACAACACTCATTACCGTCCTAATAGTTGGACGAGTAACTTAAGTTAAGGCGGTTCGGGTTTGGAGGCCCGAACACACCACACAAACACATGTTCCCCCTAAACCGATCATAAGTCAGAATAGCTAAGCTTTGGAGTAAGCTAATGGGAGATCATAACCCGTGAGGGAAACAACCATAACAAAGAGAAGGGTAAGGCTAGGAAGGATACCCTCTCCCAAACAACGCGCGACCGGCCAAACCGGATTCCTCACAACTGTTAGTACATACTTACTTTAGACAATACTTAGAACCCCACTATGGAGCCTGTCACATAACCACTCATACAGTATTACAACTGGGTTAAACATACAAGGGAGATCCCTACATTCACATACACATGTCACACAATTAACGCACGCATAGCCGTGGTTAGTACGTCCCATGGTACGGGTCGTTTACTCCGAATACCGAACTCTCATGTGATCCTAGACTCAGTTAACTAAGGTTAACACTTTCGAGGTTAAATGGTATCGGAGTTGTACACGCCACTTAAATGAATTACTGTAAACTCATTACATGTTTAATCTTACAACGTGGCAAACATACAGAAAAACACATTGGCATACAAGCCGGTGTAATCCGGTAGGACGCAGGTTGCAAGAAAACCATACCTGTCACCGGAGTCCACTTATCCTGTCCATTTATGTTCCTCGAGCAATTCTCGAACAACTGTTAACATCACATGTGTTTTCATTAACATCGGGGTTTGCTTGATCATTTAATGTCAATGCTTAATTTTTTTCCCCGTTAACTTAGTTACATAACTTAACATTTTTAACTTGTTTTACTCTCACATTTTAATACAACTTTTAACCCACTTAGGTGTCATTAAAACTCCCCTAACATGTCCTTAACATCCTTATAACATCATTACCTACCAATCCCCATCATCACATATCATTTCATAACCTTAAACCATGTTTTTGGTCCGACCGACCCACCGACCGACCCACAGCTGGGTCGGTCCATTACAGAACCCTTTTACTTCCTTATTAACATGCCCGTCCGACCCACGTCCGACCCACCATTCTGGGTCGGTCCATGTGCGAACATTTTTCCACCTTTGAAACTTGACCGACCGACCCATGTCCGACCCACCCTTTTGGGTCGGACCATTACCGAACACATTCCAAACATCTAACAGAGGCTCGACCGACCCAAAAACTGGGTCGGCCCCTGGGTCGGTCGCCTTCTATACTTACCCAAACTTTGCCAATCTTCACCAAACTTCTCCTAAGGCCTCTTAATGCTTCCTAACAACATTTGGGTACCTTATATCCACATACAACATCCATGAAACTCATTTTCTAACTCCTTAAGCCTTTACCCATTTCCTTGTAAAATTCCTTAACACTTACAATGTTTTCTCCTTATGATTTCTAGGTGGCATTTCACCTATAATGACCACAATACCAAGGTGTTTCGCCTCTACACCTTATCATCACCTCTCAACTTCTTTTCTTACTAACTAAATCCCCTTTTCACAACTTCTTTAAAACTCCTTACTCAAAACCTTACCTAAACATCATTTATTCTTTGAACACCAACATTACCTAAACCTTAAACAAACTCCTCCAAGACTTAATACATTCGCAAAACACCCATTGAATTCCTAGAACTTCCAAGACAACACCTAAACCCTTGCATCACTCTAAATCACCTTAATACATGTTTTCTTCTCAAGTAATCATTCATTCACCTTTGCCCCTCCCTAGTTCACCAAAACTCACTTTAAACACTTAGAACTTCTTACACATTTCCCAAATTTGGCCATAGCTTCTCTAGTATATACTCACATCCAAACACTTAGGTTTTTACCTTATTTCATTCAAAACACCTAAAATCCATCAAACACACTTTTATACACAACTTCACACATTAAGCACTACATCACAATATAGTGCATAACTTAAATTGCTTGGCACTTAGGCCCTTAAATGACATGGCTCTTAGGCCCTTAAATTGCATAACCTTAAACACTGAATTTCCCACATAAGTAATGCCTTTGACCTGCAAATACACCCAACAATACATATGCCCTTAATAAACTCCTTGAGAGCATTTACTAGCTCATTCACCATTGGCTCCTTAGGTATTTTATTAAGCAAATCAAGCTCATTTTCCTAAGGCATTAAAACTACATTGAGATAGTTTGTTTACCTCTTTTTCCTCACAAACTTCTTTCTTGTTTCCTTACAAACCGGTGGGGTACTTGATTCCTTGTCAAGTTCTATACATTGTACAAACAACATAATGAGTATTCAAGCTTTAAGCTTCATCTCATTGTAAACCCTAGTTACATATATTGTTTTAACACATTAAGGTAATTGTTTTACCTTGGAATTGGAAGAGAACTTGAATAAGTATCAAGAGAGGGCTCCTCCTAGCCCTTGGAAGATTCAAATGAAGCTAGAACAAGGCAATATAAGAGCTCCATTAATGGTGAATTTTCGGACAACAACAAAACATGGGGAAACATGGATTTTCTTTGAGTTTCCTTACCTTGAAGCAAAGGAGAACAAGAATATGTGAAAAGATGAGCTCAAGCTCCTCCCATGGTGGTTTCTCTTGGCACCGAAATGGAGGTTTTGAAGTTTTGAAGAGACACATTTAGAGCTTGGCTTAACTAAGAGAATGGGTGGTGTTTGTTTTTGATTTGGACAAGAGAGCAAGATTTGACAAGAGTTCAAAGCTTGAGTTCTAATGGAGGTAGTGGTATTACCGAGAGAGAATGAAGAAAGGTTGGTGGTGGTGTTTGGAACCGTGGGAAATGAAGAAAGGAAGGGAGAATGAAGATAGAACTTACTTTTTGAAGATATTTAAGTCTTAAAGCAAATAGTAACTATGAGTCACATTTATTACTTACAAGTTAACATACTTGGTGACTCCTCACTACAAAAACCGGCCCCCTTTAATATAACAAGGGTATTTTAGTCTTTATTGACTCATTTAATTACTTATAACATCATATGTTACAAACTAGCTTATAAAGTTACTATTCACAAACTAAGGCACATAGAAGTGAAATTTTTGATTTCCCACTAATATGGCCACCCAAATGTGATACTATATAGTACACATGTTAATTAAAGAGTATGATGGACATTTGCCATTCAAAACTCATTTACAAGACAATTTTTCAAAAACGTGCTTTAAGGCTCCTTAAAGCACATTTTGTGTTTTAACTTGTTTTCAAGCTTGGTTTTCTTTAGTAATTGATTTAATATGTTCATTAACATATAAATAGGTATAGGTATGACCATTAGGTCTTATACACATTCATCCCAAGCTTAGAGCACATTTTTGCTCATATTGACTTTAAGGTATTACCTTGTGTTTTGTTTGGTTTCATTGTCTACCAAAGTTTCCTAAGGACTTAATTAGCCTTATAAAATCATAATTAAATGTTATCAAGTCTTGTAGGCTCTTTGGGTCCTAACAAGTTCACTCATAGCTTAGAGCACATTTTTGCTCAAACTGTGTCTTAATGCTTTATTGCATTTATTATGGTTTAAATTGTTCACTGATGTTACTAAGGCACTTTTTAGCCTTTACATACCATAATTTGATATTTAAACCACATATCAAGGTTTGGGGTGTTTCATCTGTAGCATTTGGAGAAGAGCAAAAACTGTAACAGGGGAGAAAATTTAACAGTGAATGGTGTTTTGTAACAGGTTTGGATAGAGGTGGAATAAACTAGTTTAAAGTGCTTAATCAATGCTAAAATATACTAGATTATATGTAGGAATATTGGGGAAGAGATTGGTAGAAGTTTGGAGTTGAAACATAAAAAAACATATATTTTACAATGCTGTAACTTGTCGGGTTTGTAAACAAGTACACAAACCCGGACATGTCAAAAACACGGCAGAAGGTATTTCAGAATGGATGGTCCGGGTTTGTAAACCAAGACCTAAACCCGGACCACCCCTAAAATGCACCCGAGAGTTTTGCAAAGGAATGGTCCGGGTTTGCAAACCAACCCCTAAACCCGGACCACCCAAATTTTTCACCCAGAGCAGAAACTATACTGCATGGTCCGGGTTTGTAAACCCAGCCCTAAACCCGGACCACACTCAAATTCCACCCGAGAGTGACCAAACAATATGGTCCGGGTTTTGTAAACCGGACACTAACCCGGACCCTAAAAACCCTCCAGAATGTGTTCTAAAGCTATTCTAAGGTAGGGTAAGGTGGGTAATGATTGTATAAAATGATTAAGACATAATTAATGATGTTTAATGGTCATTAAGGCTATAAACAAGCTTAGAAAATAATTGTAAGTAAGTAACTTAAGTAAATGTATTTAAGTAACAAAGAGTTAGTAAGTATAAACTAGGAAACTTTAGGAAAGTAATAAGTAAGGTTAATTATGGATAAAACCATCCAACTGTATGTATGTGATAGGATTCAAATAGTTGAACACCGAAGGGAGTCGGTGAGTCCAAAGTCAACGGTGAAAGGTATGATTTCTTCATGCCCTGTATCCTAATCTGGTTACCCCGATTTGTGTGCTTATTTGATCACCTAAATAAGATAAATGCATGAATCGGACTATATTGCACTTACCTGTGCTTGACTTATGTTGTTATTGATAATTATTGTCTTGAACAATAGTTTGTATAATTCATGAAATATATGAATGATGATGAAGTGTAATTGTGTCTCGTAGTGTACTTGTATATTGTATTGTATTGTGTATGATGTATTGTTATGAATAGTGTATTGTGTATGTGGTTGATGAATGACTTCTACTAATTCCTAACTACTTAACTCCTAACTTAAGTGAGTAAACTGGAATGAGTAGAAGTCCGATATAGCTTCAGCCACGCGTGAGGATGAGGAGACACAAGAGGTTGGATCCGATTCCTGACTCTTAAACTGGTCCGCGGCCCAAACCCCTTAAATGGGTAGCATCCCGGATTGGTGAGTCAAGTAAATCCCGGTGGTGGGACGGAGTAGTCCCGAGCCGGAGGTCCCGACGACTTAACATGAGTAAGAGTAAGAGTAAGTAAGTAAGTATGTATGAGTACGAGTATGTATGCGTAAGTATGGTGAACGAGTAAAAGAGTAATCTCCACCCGATTAACCCGGGTGGACAAAACGGAGCTAACAGTATTGGGTATGTATGGAATATGTATTGCGTATGAACTGTATGTGTATTGTGCATTGTGGACTTCAGGAAAGGTAAGTATGTATCGTTGGACTGTATAGATTACTATGTATGAACTGAAGTGTATGTATGTATTCTTACGTAAAGTATTGTAGTATATGTATGAAAGCATGTATGCATGTATGTATGATTAAAATGAACTGCATGTATTCGACCAAGTGGTCGGCGTACCCTCACTAGTACGCGGGGTATGCGGTTATCATATGCAGCGAAAGTTAACCCCCTAGGGGGAACGTTTTTAGTGTGCAGGTACCCGAAGCGGATACGGTCAAGGTAAGAGACCGGTGGCACGCCTTTGTATTTAGGAAGTAGGTAGTTTGTGAGGAATGGGTAATAGATAGACTCTTAGTGAGTATGTATGAACTTGGGAGAAGTATTGTATTTGACTTGGAACCTAGTAAACTCGGTATGTGGATTATGTTGTATTGAACTTGAAGTATTGTAATGAACGGGAAGTCTTAGTAATTGATTTGGTAATTGGAGTATGTATGATAAGTGTGTAGTACTCGGATATTCCGGTCCATCAGACCGATGCTGTATGTAGTAGTAGTAGCCTTGTTAGTCACGTGGGTGGCTAACGGCACTGTATCACCCACTGTATGTAAGTATGTATCCACTGCATGACTCTGGAAGCACGAGGAGATTGGACGGTAATGATTGTATTAATAGTAGGGGTGTTACATCCTTATTCTTATGGTATAAAACTCCAATCACTTACTAACTGTTCAGACTCTCTCATTACCTGCAAGGTCGTGTAGCTCGTCGGCCCCATGCCATATCGCAGTCGATGACTCAGCCCGCCATAGAAGCGGTCTACCAAGATCTGGTCCGAATAACCAAGTCCCGGTAGAAGACGTAGAAGAGCGGTGAACTCGGAGTAGTACTCGTCCACCGTCATCTTGTCGGTCTGCTTTAGAGCATCCAATTGTAGGCGTTTCTTGGTCTGGATGGGATAGTACTTGGATCGCAGTAGCGCCGTGTACTGCTCCCAGCCGAAGTCGGGGTTGGCCATGTGCTCGGCCCTTACCAGCTTCCACCAATCGTCTGCCGCCCCCTTCAGGTAGAACGCAGCAAGTCGAACCTTGACTCCCACAAGAATGTCAAGGGTCTCGAAAGCATTCTCCATCTTGGAGATGTATGCCTCAAGCTTGGCGGGATCAGTCTCCCCTTTGAACGGTGGGGGTTGAAGGTCAGCAAGACTTTTCACCCAGTTTGGTTCACGGGGCTGTGGTGGTGGAGGTGGCGCGTCGGGCTGATAGCCCATGTGCCTGAGAGCGGCAGCGACGATCTCAGCTATCGTCTGCCCTCCCGGTATCTCAGTGGCCTCTTCTCCTCGACCACGGCCTCGACCTCTCCTTCCTGACATCTGAACAAGTACAATGCACATTAGGCATGTGATTACAAAGGTCTCAGTTCACAGTTTTATATCGTCAGTAGACGGTAAAGACGATCCACATTTATTAGTGGCCATCCGACTCTTTCACTCTAACATCTCACACCCTTATCCCATAACTTATGTCTTAACTCATCTCTGACTCATGGCTACCTAAGATTGGTATTTCTTGTATTTAGAGCGTACTGATACCACTTTTGTAACACCAAACCACAAACACTGTACTCAACAACTGATCGCAGCGGTAATACAACACAACACTTAGCTTAATCATGGGTGTTACACGCCGTTAGCCACCCATGTGGCTAACAAGGCTATTAGTTACACAACGTACTGGTCTGATGGAACAGATTCCCGAGCATTTATACATTCAATCCATTCCTTATCTAAAACCGAGGCAAACATATTACATTCCAAACTGTACCGAGTCTAATACATTTTCTTGCCGATAACAGTTTCGGTCTTACTATACATACAATACATAAGCAATTAAATACTACTACCATGCATAAACAGCCACCCCGTCCTACTCTCGAACAGCTACCAACTCTATTGTACCTGAATGTAATGGGTGGCCCCAAAGGGGCTCAGCACCTTTGCTAGTATGGTAATCGTGTAGCCCGCATACTACCGGGCCACGCACAACTAATTGTCGTCTGAGCATGCGGTTGATTATATTTAAATCATGCATGGAAAACTATAAACACAGATCATGCTTATATTTAACATATATCCAATCATTAGGTTACAAACAATAAGGTTAACACATCGATGCTTGTTAGTTCGCATTATTGTGTTCTTTAACCCTAGAGGGTTTCTACCTTAATGGAGCTAATTTTTTATTAGTCAACGCTTACCCGTTAGATGGGTTACGTATAATTGTCTCTCTTGGTATCATAGGGTTGATTTTCAATGGTCATCTTACAACACATAACAACTCACATCACATAATATCATATACATAACATAACTCGGGAACGAGTCACATGAGGACTCGGTCCGAAATAAGAGTTAGCAAATTTTATAGAGCCTAGAGGATACCCCCATCCTCATGTCGAGCTCATTACTTATCACATTACCGTTCTTCTTAGAGAACTTACACTTTACTTAAGATGTGTCGGATATAATATAGACCCGATCACACCATACACAATTACTTTACTTACATGTGTCGGATCAAGTAGATCCCGAGCACACCGTACACAAATCCCCCTAGCCCCAAACAATAGTCAAGGTAGGAGAGCGAGATATTGGCTCGTGGGAGGTTGAATTCCAAGAAGGAAAACAACCGAACAAGGGAGAGAGTTGAATCCGCTATAGATATCAACTCCCATACATATACGCGCGACCGGACACCCGGATTCCTCACCCTCAAATAACACATTGGTTAGAAGCTCCCCCCCAAGGGGCTTATTACAACAAATTACATTATAGTTAGTCAAGTTCGGTTAAATACACAGGGGAGGTAAGATACCATTCGACATACATGAACAAAACAACAATCGTTACACAACGACATACTCAAGGGGGTAAACACATTTACACACAACAACAATACACAACTAACACATGGATAGCCGTAGTTAGAACATTCCCTTAGGTTGGGTCTTTAAATCCGAATACCGATCTGTTATGTGATCCTAGAGTCGGTTAGCTACGGTTTAACACATATTCGAGGTTAAACGGTATCGGAACTAAATACGCCACATAAATGAAATACTGTAAACTCATTTCATGATTTATCTTGCAAGGTGGCAAACATTCAGAAAATCAAGTTGGCATACAAGCCGGTGTAACCCGTAGGACACAGGTTGCAAGAAAACCATACTTGTCACCTGGGAATTACTTTAGCGCGTCATCTCACGCTCCTTAGTTAATTCTCGTACAACTGATATCATTTCAAATTTTTTTATTAACATCTTGATCATACGGTATGTAAGCTGCTATTACTCCCGTGCTTACCCCGTTGTCTGGTTATCCTTAACTTACTTATGTGATCTTGAGTTCACAACTTGTAACACCCCAACTCATTAAAACGTGGTTATCGCAAAATCTTACTAATATATATATAAACATCGCAGCGGAATCATAACACAATACCCAGCACCTTGCTATGGTCAGAACTACCAGAATATACCGAACTTAATATTTACAACACTTATCCAAAAAAAATACCAACCAAGTTTCAAGTATCTCAAAGTCTAACATAGTTTGCCACAACCTCTAATATCAACAGACGAGTGTACATGCACAACCCGTACTCAAAATAAAGCCCATCCTAAGTCTACCCGTTCCTACTCTCGAGGTGGGACTTCTGAGGCCTCTTTCCTTCAAAATTAATATGGATGCCCCGAGGGGCTCAGCACCTTCGCTGGTACGATAATCTTATAGCCCCCAAGCTAACGGGGCTACGACGACTACTTTGTTGTATACATGCGGTTGATTGTTAAATACAACATAAATAAGAAGTACATAAACACCACACAACACATGAACAATTCATAGTTCAAACACAATGAACGACTTAAAAGTGTTCCTTAAGTAAGTGAGTTAGCTTTTAACTCCTTAAGTCAAGATTTATCTTATTCTTATATCCACTCTTATCTCAATGTACCAACCTTTCTTTAATTAGAATTGGTTGTTTCATAACTCAATGTTTATCTTTGTCGGGTCAAAGTAACCCTAGCCAATGAGCTATTAACTCCATTGGTTAAATAAACAATATCTTAAATTTGGGATTTAGGAGATCCCACCGCACCATCTTAATCTGGCCTCCCACCTTGAACTGTAATCCAAGATGGTCGAGTCTATATGTCGACTCTAGGCGACAAGTCAAAGGCGAGTCTCATACGGAAGTCGGATCTGATTCGGATACCGACCCCCTTTTCCTTAACATGCATGACCGGAGTCAGTCCCGGATTCCTCACTCCCCCAAGTCCCAGTTAGTGTGTAACACCCCAACCGCTAGTCTCATAACTAACTCTTAAACTGTCACCATTACTCATCACATCGCAGCGGAACTCTACATACAACGGAGGGTGATACAACGCCATTAGCCACCCATATCGCTAACCAGGCCTTCCTCACATACAGTAACGGTCTGATGGACTAGAACAACCGAGTACACAATACAAATACAATACTCAATTCATTTCTTTACTATACCGAGTCTACAATAAATGGATGCCGATAACATATTCGGTCTTACACCTCTTTCAATACATAAGTAATTAAATCTAACTACCCATGCTAACCACTGACCCCGTCCTACTCTCGAACGGTAACATCTTCGGTGTACCTGAAAAATAAAAATGTTGCCCCTAGGGGCTCAGCTTAACGCTGCATATGAAATTCGCATATACCGCGTGCTAACCGTGGTACTCCGACTACTTTTGGTTGACAGCATGGAGTTTCACTTTAATTCAATCAACATGCAACATGGCAATACATTACATATGAACACTACACAAGGATTCACATTCAACCCATGGAATCAACCTTGACTACATAATCCAAAACGTTGGTAGTTGCATTAATTGCTCTTAGCCTTGAGGGTTTCTACCTCACTATGCCTGGTTACTTATTCAATATCTCACCCATTCACTCGGGTGACTTATTCTTATCCTCACCCATTCTCTCGGGTTACTCATTCATACTCACCCACTCTCTTAGGTTACTTTATATCTCACCCAGACTCATTGGGTTACTTACTCTTTATCTCACCCCGCACTCTTGGGTTACTACTACTCAAGCTCTTGTAGATTCTCGAGACCTACCGGTCTCCTACGTCACGCTTGTTCTCTTACTACATACTTAAGCCAAATCTCATGGCTCTCGAGCAGTCTTACTTCTTCCCCGGTTTCGACCCTACCTGGGTCTAGCATGGTGGGAAGGTTCAACTAGCTCCCGGAACTCTCGCTTTTTCCTATCTCTTTTACATAGTCCGACTACCTCGGACTACTCTCACATTCCCATACACTCCTCTCTCGGAGTTATAATAATAATATTATGTATATTAGTCTAGGAGCATCTCTCTCGATGTTCCTAATGATTAGGGAACATTACTTAAGTTTGGGTAATCTTAGTTTCAAGGGTTACGCATACTTTCAAATACTTACACTTACGGTTATTTTCTTATACTGGGTAAAATCCTCATGTAGGAGGTCGACCATGTCTCAAGGGAGTTGAATAATCTCTTAGGTCTCTTTTACCTTTCTTACAAGTTCACATCTTGCACTAGCTACTATCCTCTAGTTGGAGGTTCATTTATCCTCCACTCTTGTTTATTTCGTGGATTGGTACATTATGGTTTTCTAACCGTTATCGGGTATTACTCAACCCGTACATCTCCTCATATTCTAAGAAGTTCATATGTTTGCATTATCGTTATACTTTATTCGATAGCTTGTGTGTGTTTGCATACTACCATTGTTTATGAGACTACCCGACCTACAAGTTTCTAGTCAATCAATACTCACTATAAGTCGGTCTATGCACTATGTTAGTGTAACACCCCAACTCAATCCAAATGTGGTCTCGCAACTTAACAGCATATATATACATGTCACAGTGGAATTCTTTACACTCCAGGACCTTGCCACGGTCTGACTACAGAATATACCGAACATTAGTACATAACAACCTTAACCAAATACATATCCTTCTTACAATCCCCTCACATCCTATACATCTTACTAACTCAATTGCCATACGAGTGTACATGCACAACTCGTAGGCCACACTTAACCCGTAACACTTGTACCCCGTCTTACTCTCGCGACGGCCGCCTCCTGATGTTCACCTGTGTAGTAAAAGCAGCCCCCAAAGGGGGTCAGCACGAATGCTGGTACGATCCTCTCATGGCCCCCTAACGTGGCTACGACGACTAATTGTCGATAGCATGGAGGTTGATTAGATGCACAACATAATAGAAAGTGCAGTAAACAACAAACCAAATATGAACAATCAAAGTTCACACACAATGAACGACTTAAATGCGTTCCCTTAATTAGAGACTTAATTATTTAACTCCGTAGGTTATATTTCCTCTTAATCTTAGTCCGTCCTTATCTCACCTCGATCTTAGTCTTATCTTAATCTTAGAAACAACCATCCTTTAATAAGGAGTGGATGTAGCTTATCTTAGTCTTAAAAATACAAACCATCCTTTAAAGAGGAATGGTTGCAACTCATCTTAACCTTACCTTAATCTAAATCTTAACTTATTCTCAGTAACAAACGTTCATGGAGGGGAATGGTTGTAGCCTAAGTCCAAACCTGGGATTTAGGTGATCCCACCGCACCATCTTAATGCACCTCCCTGGACGGGAGTCCAGCGTAGCTGAGCCGGCAACCGGCCCTAGGCTACAAGTCGAAGACAAGTCCTTAAGCGGAGGACGGATCTGCTATATATACTGACCCCTTTCCTTAGCATGCATGACCGGAGTCAGTCCCGGTTTCCTCACTCAAGTTCCAGTTAGTAGTAGTCTCAAGACCATGGTTTGTTGGTTAACCTCTTTCGGTTTATATCAACCCATATTAGGGAGCGTTCCTTAGTCTCACTCATTTCCTACTAAACGTTGTTAGTAAGTTCTCACGGTATGTTGTTTTAGTTTTCAAACATCACACAACAATACAATAAACATGATATTCCGTTGCATGCTTTATCTTGTTTAGTGAGCACACAAAAACAAAAAGCACAGCCAAGAGGGACACCTCGTTAGCAAGCAGGTCACAAAAGAACTGTACCGTTCAACCATTGGTCGTTCGTTGCTTACTCTTCCGAAGTCCACATTCCCAAGTCCTAAAACATTCATTCAGTTTTAGGTGTTAATCACTTAGCTCAATTCACTTACTTATCTTACTTAACTTACTTAACCCTTAATGATCCCAACCTAAACACCTCTTAAGTCTTACAACTTAATCTTAAGTGAATCACTTCTCCTCATAACTTATACTTATTCACCCACTTAATTATCATCGTTACCACAAACATGTCTTAAACAACCTTACATTATCATTAACTATCAATCCCCACCATTGGATATCATTTCCTAACCTTAAACAAAGTTTTTGGTCAAAACAGCACCGCGTCCGAACTTATGTCCGAGCTACAAGTTCGGACGCAAGTCGAGACTCAAAAGGTGCAACCAGACGTGTGTCCGAACATGTGTCCGAACTTCCCTAAGTTCGGACATAGGTCGAGGAAAATCAAAGGAAGAATTTCAAGTGTCCGAACATATAAGTCCGGACGGTAGTTCGGACTCTAGCCGAGACTCAAAAATTCTAATCGTAACAGGGCATGTCCGAGCTTCCAAATTCGGACGGAAGTTCGGACAGGCCAGCCAGATATTCATCTTCTACACCCTTAAACACTTATCTCCTTTCTTGCAAATATGCCCAACTCTCCACAAGTGTCCCATTATGTCTTAATACCATATAGGCTCTTAAACTCACCTTAGAACATCCTTTAAAACCTCCTTAACCATTTTCTCAACCCTTACAAGAATTTCCAACACTTGTTATTTTTTTTTCTAAAACTCTAACTATCCAAAGTGTTTCCTTCCCAATCAATATAGCTTCCCCCTAAGCATTATTGCATCCCCTCTTTGCTTGCTAAACCTTCCAAGATTATCTTGCATGTCCATGCACGATTCCTTTCATTTCCTTTGGTTACTCATCACTCTTTAAACTCTTAAGCATACCAATACCTTTCCTTCTATCCCCTTAATACCTTAACATTGTTCTTCATTTACCTAAACCATGCAACACCCTCCTTAGACATTCCCATCTCCTTTTACTCACTTACTCACCATTCTCATGATCATACGCTCATTTACATTCCTAGTCATTTCCTAGACAATCGATAACATTTTCCTTCAATCTTCACTCCCATCACCTAAGTCCACTCATTACCATCTAACTAAAACCTTATTGTTCCACCACTAACATCACCACCTCTTACATAAACCTCCCGAACTCTCATTGTTCTACGCTTAGTTCATACCTAAATCATCTCAAAGCATTATACATCATTTCCTCCAGATTCTTGCACAAGTCTTACCACTCTTCATACCATGACTTTGGTGTGTTCAATACACCCATCTAAACTCTACCTTCCTCATAGACCATTCTAGGTCATTCTCATCCTCAAGAACTTCTTAGTTAACTCATTTCCACTCAAATTCCTCTTAATGAACCCTCGTGAACCCTAGGGCATATTAACTCACCACTACCACTTAAACACTTTGTTTTCTACTCAAATTTCGACATAGCTTCTCTAGTATATTATCATGCCCAAATGCTTTGTTTTCCTCATTCAACCATCTCACACACATCAAGTTCTTTTCCATCATATCTTCTCACCCAAACCAACTCAATCACATCAAACTCAATATATTGCAATAATCTTAAATTGCATAGCACTAAGGCTCTTAAATGACATGGCTCTTAGGCCCTTAAATGACTTAAACTTAGACACTGAATATCCCACATATAAAAGCTTTCAACCTGTAAATACACCCATCAATCTCATAGTAGTTATAATGCTCTTAAAATCCCTCTTAAACTTATATTACTAACTCATTCCCATTGGCTCCTTAGTCACAAGTTCATAAGCTTGTTTAAACTCTTTTTCCTAGGTTATACAACCCATTACCTAATGTAAGCCCTAGGCTACATTGGTACTCATCTAAAACTCATTCCTTAAACCTTAAACCACCATTAGGTAAGTGATTTACCTTGTTTTCTCAAGCTTATCTTATCTTCCTCCTTAGACCTTCTTCTTGCATGAATATCGGCCACCACTTAAACTTCCTTTGCCAATGTTCTAATCAATATTCAATGACTCTCATGAGTACTAAACAATACACTAACCTTAAGGAGTAAACCCTAGGTTAACAATGTGTTCTAAGGTATAAAAGTGGATGATTACCTTTGAAGTCTCAAAGTAGACTTGGGCATTGGATGAAAGAGGACCTCCACTAGTCCTTGGTGAATAAAACAAGCTAGAATAAGGCATAAAAACAAAGCCCCATGAGTAGTAAATTTTTGGCCATGGTGAGGAAGTGATGGAAACATGATTTTTCCTTACATTTTCTTTACCTTAAGAGAATGGAGAAGCTAATGAGCTCTTCAAACTTGATTTTCCTCCATAAATGGAGTTTTCTCATGGCACCAAACTTGAGCTTTGAAAGATTTGAAAAGATAAGAAGATAGGTCTTGGCCTAACTAAGAGAAATCTATACTTGGTTTTTGATTTGGAGCAAAGATGAACACTTGGTGAGCAATTGAAGGTGGAGCACCCATGGATGGAGCTCTCTCGGTTTTGGAGCAAGATAAGAGAAGAAGAAACCGTGGGAAGAAGAGAAATGAAGAGAGAGAAGAAGAAAGGTAGGCTAATATAAGATATTTGCTTTAATAAAGCAAATAGTAACTCCTTTTACTTATCCCTTCTTTTCTTCCTTATTTGATGAAGTCTATGGTGACTCATCCCTTAGAAAACCGGCCCCCATCTTAAATAAGGCTAGTCATGGTCTTTGTTGACCAACTAATTAGCTTATATTGATTAAAACTTAAACTAGTCACTATTTGGCACTATTCATTAATTAGTGCACATATTTCTAAATATTTTGATTTCCCATTGATTTAGGCTTCCTAATGTGATACTAATTAGTACACATGTTGATTAAAGAGTAATGATGGACATTTAGCCACTCAAAACTCAATTCTAAGACAATTTCTCAAAAAGGTGCTTTAAGGAGTCTTAAAGCACATTTTGTGTTTAAGCTTGTTTTCAAGCTTGGTTTTCAAGCTTGGTTTTCTTTGGTAATTGGTTTAAAATGACCATTAGAATATTACTAAGGTCTTATCATGATATTTGGGTACTTACTCAAGTCTCTCCAAGCTTAGAGCACATTTTTGCCCTAATTGCCCTTAAGGCATTTTCTTGTGTTTTCCTTGGTTTAAATTATCTACTAATCTTTCTAAGGCATATTTTAGCCTTACTACATCATGATTTGATGTTTACTTAGCATACTTAGGTTTGGGGTATTTCAGTTTGACCACACCGGCATACAAGTATGTTAGCTCATACAACATACAACAAGGCATACATAATCAAACAAGGGATTATTTTCATGCTTTAATCTTGATTAAGCCGGCACATAAACACACAAATCAGAGTAACTCGGTTAGCATACGGGGCATGAGAAAATCATTCCATTCACCGGGGTTTTTACTTTTACCGTGTCATCTCACCATGCTCGGTTCACACACGATCCTCTGATAATGTTCCAAACATTATTATTAATACTAAGATCATACGGTACATAATTATATGCTACTCCCGTACTTACCCCGTTTATCTCGTTATCTCGGTTTTACACTCACTTCTCACACTCTTCTAACACTTTCTTACACTTCTTAGGGCCTTTACATGTCACCAAACAAGGCCTTAATATCATCTAACATCATTAACATTCAAACCCCCATCATTAGAAACCTTTAAAATGCTCTCGGCACATTTCTGGGGGTGGTCCGGGACTTGGTCCTTACCCTAAGTCCCGACCAATACAAGGTATAACTCTCGGCTGAAAATATGACCTAGTCGGGACCTTGTACCTAGGGTAAGTCCCGGACCACCTGCTTGTTTCTACTCTCGGCGTATTTCAGACCCTGGTCCGGGACTTCATCAGGGAGCAAGGTCCCGGACCATAGCAGCTGTTACTCTAAAATTGCATTTTCCATTGTCTATTCAGTCCTCCTCTTTTGCCCATTGATTCCCACACTTTTCCACACTCAAACTAGCATGACTAAGCACCTTAAGGACCATCTAACACACCTTGATTCATTTACTAATTCATCATCCAATTTCTAGTTCAATTACACCATTTCCTCCCTTAGATTTCAACACTTAGCTTTCTAAGCTCCTTGTTACAGATTTTAGTTCTCTTTCCTACCATCCAATGCTCCATCCACCAATGTCATTCCTAGAGTCCAAATGGTATTATTTTCCTCTCTAGTTCTACTCCAAGCACCTTTCTCTTCCTCTTCCAAATTTCCAAGTGATTAATCACTCACTTTCATCTTCTAAACATACCTAGTTTATCCTAGGTTTCACACTCTTAATCACCCTTGGTTTCCAGGCAAAATTTGACAGCACCTCCCCATATTTCTAAGAATTTCCAAAGCATCACTCAGCTCACAAAAATCAGCTTTCACATCCCTGTTTATATAAGCATTAACATCACTAATTTCCACACTAATAACACACATGTACTAGCTTAGTCTATAGGTTTATTATTCCCACCTTAACAACATTAAAACAGCTCCTTTTTTCATTCAATATTGTAGTATCATAACTACACTAACACAAGGTCATTTAATCCCATTCAAAATCTGTTTTGTAAAACAATAACCAACTCAAGGCAAGCTCATTACCTTGCTAGTTTCGGTTTTCTTTTTCTCTTCTTCCTCTTTCTCTTGTTCCCTATTTCTCTTCTTATTTTCACACCACACAAGGGAGTCTAGATTGCTAGCTACAATCACATTCCATTACACACACAACAAGCCAATTTAATTCAAACTTTCCCCACAAAACTAATATTTAAGGAGCTAGTTTTTAGGGCTCTAACTTAGATATTACCTTAGAATGTCCAAAAGGAGAGTTTGGCAATCAAATGATGGAATTTCCAACACCCCACAAAGGCATGGAGCAATCGGCTGAAATGGAGAAAAATTCCAACGTTGGGCAAAATTCCAATTTTGCAAGAACAAGCTAGAAATGGACAAAGCTCTTGCTTATTTTTACCTTAAAGCATCAAGGAGATGAAAGAGAGTCAAAAGCACCCCTTCAAGCTTCAAAAGGCCAAACTGCCATGGAGGTGAAGATGGAGGTTCCAAGCTTTTGAAGGGTGGAAAACGTAGCCCTTAACGAGAGGAATTCAACGGTGGTGTTTTGTGTGATTTGGTGAAGAAATGAGCAAGTTGGTGAAGAAAGAAGATGGAGGCTGTGTGCTCTCCTATGAAATCGCCATTTTACAGAGGAAGAAGAAGAAGCTCAGCTGGAGGGGGAAATAATCGTGAAAGAAGAAGGAAAGGAGGTGAGAGAGTAGTATAAAACCCTTTTTACTATTCCCCTTTTACTTTACTTATTCTTTTCTTCCTTTCTTTATTTACTAGCTATTATTAGAGAGGGGGAAGGCTGCCAAGCCCATTAAAACTGGCCCCACTATATACATATATGCTGGAGCGTTTTTCGGTTTTTGACAGAAAACGCTCGTTATTTTACTCGGTTTGGCACTATTCACTCACTGGGCCCGTTTTTCAGATTTTTCTCGTTTCTTTATTTTTTAATGGTTATTAAGCTTCCATTAATACATATTTATAGTTATTTAATCAACTATAATTTTTACGGGTCCGTTTGACCACTTAAAGTCACGTTTTCGGGTTTCCTCGAAAAACGTGCTTTAAAACTCCGTTAGCGTTTTAATCCATTATTTGGATCCGTTTTCTTCGGGAATCACTCCCGTATACTAATTAGGCCTAAATAAGCCTTAGGAATCCATCTCGGACCCTAACGAGATCATATATCTCTTATACTCATTTAATGCGCGTTTTAGCGTTTTTCGTGTTTTACGCATTTTCCCTTTTCTTTTGGTTTTATTCTCCTTACCCATACTCTCAAGGCACCATTAGGCCTCTATAAATCATATTAGAGTAATTTAATCACCATTTTTAGATCCGGGGTATTAAATAGTGAAAGTCTCAAAGACGAAGGTGTTAGTTAAACCTTTTTGGGGTATTAACCAACCAACAATTAGGGAGTGCATTCTTATCTCATACCATTGTTTTCTAAACATAGTTAGTGAATAATCTCAAAGTCAAGTGTAGTATGAAATACCCCTAAATTAATTTAAAATTTAGGGGATTTCTTTTATTAAAACCGTAAATAATACTATTAATTATTATATTATAGTATGGAATCGTGAATATAAATCATTATATCCTTATATGGAATTATGAAAATTAAACCATGGGATTTCTTCCATTTAATCCTAAAGAATACTATTAAATATTGGATTGCTCTATATTATTATATAGTATTATGAATTTAATAATAAGATTTATAAGTCAATAAATCTTGGAAAAATTTCTAAACACTCCAAGTATATTATAAAGATTTTAGAAAGAGTTGGAACATTGATTTGAAACATAAAAGTCAATATGAAATCTTAGAAACCCTAAAGCTTCTCAAGCCTTGCTAGGGGTGACTTTTTGAGAATGGTCAAACTAGCTCATAAAACCTATACCAAAAAAGGTTATGGAAAACCATGAAGATTTAAAAAGAACGTCAAAAACGGAGCCAAAGTTATGATAAAATGAAGTTTAGAGCCAAAATTTTGAAAAGATGCTGATGTGGCAAGTCTGCTGACTCACCTGCGCGCCTCGGGATATGCGCCCAACACTTAGTCGATTTTTATCTCCTTGTTTTTCGCTAACCGATTTCAGATTACCCTAACTTGTGACATCCATATCTCTCTCATCTTTTGGAATTTTTGAGTGCCGTCTTTTGCATTCTCTTCTCCTATAAATGATTCCAATCATAACTCATACGCAAACCAATTCATTATACATCAGCCAGAAAATCGTTCCAAAGTAGCCTACCCGCAAAACCGTAACCAGTTTTCCAGAAAAAAACAATTGAGCAGGTAAACTTTGTCTCGCCATAACTTCTTCGTTTCTCATCCAAAATTTGAGTTCTTTAGCTTGTTGTGTAGATCTCTAATCCCTATACAACTTTCATGTTTACACCCAAGGCTAATTCCCAACCGTTTGGAAGAACGAGGTGCCTAAAGTTCGTGATCCGACATCACATAAAATCATAGGAAAAATGTAAGGTAAACTCGTAACTTTCGGGTCAGATTTCTTTATATATAATGCAAATTAGAGTGAGTTCTTGCTATCAATGTGTAGAGCTATGTTTCCTCTTTAAATTAAGCCCAAGAACCAAGCCTAACTCGATCTGTACCGAAACTTATAGTGTTGCAAAGTTGGCTACTCAATCAGCTCGTAAAGGTTGAGTTTTTCCAGAAAATTGTGCAGTTCCGGTGAGTTTTCCTTCAAATTCTTTCGATTTTGCCAATCGGCATTGCATTACCGGTCAGAACCATGTTCCAATTTCATCTATTATGCGTTAGATTGAGAGAATTTGTGAGAATTGAAATCGGAAACCCGAAATAAACCCTAACCTCGAACCAGAATCGAAAAACACTGAATTCCGCATGTTAGCTAGCGAATTTGGTATCATTAGAACCGGAATTGAATTTCGAATCCATAGAAACAAAAATCATCGAATTTGGTTCTGTGAGTTGAGAGAAATCAACAGATTAGTACTCGGGTATCGGTTTGGATTTCCTGAAGAACTCGAGACTCAGTGTCCGTCCGATCGTAAGTTTTAGAAACGGACGGCCGAGATTAGATCTGGGGAGTTTAAGTTGGTTATGAATTATAATATTTCCAGAATTAAACCCTAACTTGTTGAATTAATTTAAATACTTTCCGAATGTATTTTGACTTGAAATTTTAACCATAGATTCCTTGTAACATCTAGTTTATTTTGATGTAAATTAATATGGTTTTTGAGTTTTTAAACGTAAGTTATGATTTTTGCAAGTTACGGGTATTATGGAATTATTTGGTTAAAAAAAAAATATTTTTATGAAATAAAAATTTTATAATATGTCTAAAATGTTATAGCTACTATATATTTAATTTGGGGATTTTTGGACAATGGTAAATGGGTTTAAAAATTGTGTTTATGAATTTTTCTTAAGAATAACTTATAATATATGGTTTTTAATGTAACCGAAATTAAGGTATAATTTAATAATAAACTTTTTAGGTTGGGAAATAATGAAAAGATTAAACTAACATTTAGTAACAGTATGTTTATAAGTATTTTGGGAATTAACTTTAAGTGAAGTAAAATTATTTACGTATATATATATATATATATACTTATATGAGAGAAATAAAAATAGAAACTGATGTTAAATTAAGGAACTAAACTAATCTACATTTTAATTATTATATAATTTGGAAGTTAACATTTAATTAAAACTAAGGAAAAATATATATATTTACACATATATAAAAAGGGAATAAAATAGTAACTTAGGGTAAAACAGGGAGTTAAATAAATCAACACTTATATTAACTTAATACTATAGAAGCTAATATTCTAAGATATAGTAAAAGGAATACATTATAAAACATACATGGAGTGCAGATAAATGTTGAAGTAATAAAGATAATTTAAATACAATAAGTTACCTAGGGGATGACTTAAATAGATTCTAATACGGGTACATACATATATATAAATAAATAAGGGAAAACACCTTATTTTAAACCATATTTCGGTTGTGGATATGCCTAAAAGTTATTAAACATGATTAAATGCAATAAAAATTTCTTTAAGATGTCGGGATAAACCTTAATACACAAGGATATATATAATATATATATACACATTAAACATAGATGAAGGAAATATCATTCCTTGTGAGAGATATAATAAGAAGTATATATATTAAACTTTAGGATTTTAATTGGTGTGTAATAAAATAGTCATTGATAACTTAAGGGTTTAATTACACAAATTAAACGTAACACGGTCTTGGGTTAACCTACTGAGCCCAAGTTTATGAACTCCAAAGGCCCACTTAAACAATTCAAAGAGAGTTTGGGCCACTCTCAGGGATAAATCCTAAATCATTCCAAATTAAACAAAATGGGCCTAACAAAGGATTTAATTAACAAAGTCAAGCCCAAACCTTTGTGAGAGAGTAGTGGTAAACCTGGAACTATAAATCAGTAGGAATAGAGGATGATTAGTTTATAAGTCCCATAACTAATCGACACTTGGAACACCTTAATTATAGGTTACTATTGGGGGATCACTCATTCGAGTTATTCATTTTTCTTCACATACCAAGTACGATTTCTCGTAATCTTATGCTTTGCTAACAAGACTTAGGGGATGTTTTTGACAAACGCTAATTGAGCTAAAATGGATTTCTAAAAAGAAATGGTTGTGTGACTAACTCAGCTTGTGTGACTAACTGAGCCTTGAATGTGTAACTTCCTTGGTTATGGTTCCTCCTATCTAGTTGTTTCACTAGATATTAACTTCCTAGGGTTTACGCTTCTGCACTCTGTAGGACTGAGTGTTTTGGTATTGCTCTGATGCAGTTAATGATCTAGTGGGGTAACTGGGAATATAAGAAATATCTGGTGTTGGTAATTCTTCCTTTGGATAATGGGTATTATTTCATCCATGAGTCGAGTTTGATCAGCCTTATTGGGAATGGATTCTTTCTATTGGGTATTAATTGTTGAGGGTTTACGCCTCTACACTCTGTAGGACTGAGTGTTTTGGTATTGCTCTTGTGCAGTTAATAATCTAATGGGAATATGGGAAAATGTTAATCTTGGTACTGAGTATGGATTCTTGTTATTAAGTGGTGCACACACTTTTCACCGATGACTGAGAATGGGTCGGTGGTAGCGGAGGTCTGCTATACCTCGTCCATATGGACAACTGACAACAGAGGTCTGTTTAGCTCGTCCTTGTGACAACTGACTGGCGGTGGGGGCCATCTCTCCCAATGGGTTTTATTCCACTCTTGAGTTATGGTTCTTGGATCTCTTCTTTCATTCCTAGTCCTTGTGACTACTTGGGTCTTCATACTCCTAACCGGAACTGAATCTAATACAAACAATGGATGTACACTAACTTATGGTGTGATTCTTCTAGTTGACTAACTTTAACTTTCTGTTATTTGTCTCTTTCGCAACTTGTTATCTTGACTTGGTGATTTTTAAAGTGCCTTGTTCCTCTATGTGGTTTTAAGTGATTGTATTTAGATTATTATTTATTAAGGAGTTATATTATGAGTTTGTTTTGGAGGGTCGTACCAGTTCCATTCCAGGGAACTAACTCACCCCTCTCGGGGTGGGCTGCTTGGTTTTATCTTGCAGGTACGAGTTATTATACAGGTGGCCATGAAGAGAACGAGTGATTGGGATGGGATTAGGTTTTGTGGAGAGCTTATGTGTTTTATTTTTGTTAAGTTTTCTCGAGGTTCAGACCGTGACTGTTGTAATCTTTCAAGCTGTAAATTGGTGAGGTTTGGTGCCGGGTGTTTGGAACCCGATGGTCTGTACGCCTTTAGTATTTTATTTCCGCTATAAATATGTTAAATAGGGGCGTTACAGAAATTGGTATCAGAGCGTAGTTACACTCTGAACCCGAGAAACAAGCCGAGTGAAATACTTAGATTATAGGTGCACTTAAAACTGGGGAACTGGGGTAGAATTGGGAAGTGAGAATTCCAGAAAGGCGCGTGACCCTTACCCCATACTTACTTTACTACTTACGTTTTACTTCACGTACCTACGAACCGTCCTTAGGACGTTATAAATATTACATACTTTACTACATAGATATTTAGACTCAACAATACGCCTTCTGAGTAACAAAACCGTCAATACCAGCTAGATGCCTCGAAGAGGAGGAAGAGGAGCTGGTCCCTCAGGAGGCTATGGACCCAACGCTGTCACCCCAGAGGTCATAGCGCAGATTGTGACGGCTGCATTAGCTCAGCAGCAGGCTCAGATCCCACAGCCACTACCACCACCACCTAACGGTCCCCGGGAGTTCAACTGGCTGAAGGCGGTCAACAATCTACGCCCTTCAGTCTACGAAGGCTAGCCAAAACCGAAGACCTTTGAAATACCCCTAAATTAATTTACATTAATTTAGGGGATTTCTTTTTATAAAAACCCTAAATATTATAATTACCCACCAACTTAATATATAGTACTATTTAAAAATTATTTAGGGGACTTCTTATTTTAAACCCTAAATAGTAATACAAATTAAATTAATTTATTATATAGTAATATGAATTTAACAACAAGATTTATAATTCAATAAATCTTGGGAAAATTCCTAGACACTCCAATTATATTATAAAGATTTTAGAAATTATTTGGAGCATGATTTGAAACACAAAAGTCAATATAAAATCCTAGAAACCCTAAAGCTTATTAAGCCTTGCTAGGGTTGAATTTTTGAGAATGGTCAAACCAGCCCATGAAACCTATACCAATAAATAGGTTATGAAAAACCATGAAGATCGATAAAAAGAACGTCAAAAATGGATCATCCTAGCCAAAGTTATGATAGGATTAAGTTTAGAGCCAAAATTTTAATGACTGCCACGTGTCAAGCTCTCACGCGCCAGGACTTAGGCGATCTCTATCTCCTGAATTTCGGTAACAGATTTCAGTATTTTGCCCTAACTTTAGACGGCTATATCTCACTCATCTTTCAATATTTTTCAATGCCGTCTTCTTCATTCTCTTCTCCAAAACTTCCTCTTTCCAACCATTACTCACACATACCCTAATTCATCATACATCAGCCGCAAATTAGACCTAAAGTTGCCTACTTGCGAAACCTGTACCCAGTTTTCCAGTTTCTCACCGAATTCAGGTAACTTTCGTTCGATCATAACTTCTTCATCTCTCAACCAAAATTTGATTTCTTTAGCTTGTTTTGAAGATCTCTAATCCCTCTTCAATTTTCATGTTTATGCCCAAGTCTGATTCGTAACCGTTTGGAGGATATAGTTGCCTAAAGTCTCTTATTCTGCAGCACATAAAGTCATACCGAAACCGCAAGGTATAAACTCGTGACTTGTGACTTCAATTTCTTTCTGTGTGTTGCGGGTTAGGATTAGTTCTTGTTATCATTATGTAGAGGTAAGTTTACTCTTTCGATTAAGCCCTTACACATAGCCTAACTCGATCTGTACTGCAAGTTATAGATCCTCAAAGTCGGCCTCGTGAACTGCTCAAAAGTTCGAAACTTTCCAGAATTCCGAATTCGAATTCCTCTGTTATTGCAACTCCGGTGAGTTTCCGATCAAATTGCTCCGTTATTGTCATTCGTAATCACATTACCGACCTAACCCATGTTCCAGTTTAATCTATTACGCGTTGAATTAAGAGAATTTAGCCAAATCGTATTCGAACTGTTATGAACCCTAACCTCTTCGAACCCAGATTCGATTTTGTGGAATACCGCATCATAAGTGGTGAAATCAGTGTCATTAGAACCGTAATGTAATTTCGAAATGAATGAAACAAGAATCACTCAATTTCGTTCTGTAGATTGAGAGATATTGAAGATTTAGTACTCGGGTTCGATTTTCATTCGCTGAAGAACTCACGACTTGTCAGCCGTCCGGTTTTAGTTAAAGATCTGGACGGCCGAGATTAAAACGTTTCAGATTTAAGTAATTAAGGTTTTTATAAATTCCAGTAAATAACCCTAACTTGTTGAGTTAATTTAAATACCTTCCCGAATGTATTTTGACTTGAAATTTTAACCATAGATACCTTATTTAATCTAGTTTATTTTGATGTAAATTATTATGGTTTTGGAGTTTTTAAACATAAGTTATGATTTTTGCAAGTTACGGGTTTTCTGAAATTATTTGGCTAATTTAAAAAGATATTTTTATGAAATAAAAATTTTATAATATGTCTAAAATGTTATAGTTATTATATATTAAATTTGGGAATTTTTGGACAAGGGTAAATGGGTTTAAAAATTATGTTTATGAAATTTTCATAAGAATAACCTATAATATATGGTTTTTAATGTAACAAAAATTAAAATTTGGTTTGTTAATAAGCTTTTTAGGTTGGGGAAAATAATAAAACCTAAATTAACATTTTATACCAGTATGTTTATAAATATTTTGGGTATTATCTTTTAAGTGGAGTAAAAATTGTTTACATATATATATATATATACTTATATGAGAGTAGTAAAATAGAAACTTATATTAAATCAAGGAATTAAACTAGTCTACATTTTTATTTAGTATATAATGTGGAAGTTAATATACTTAATTAAAGCTTGAGGAAATACCTTATTTTTAAACCATATATCAGATGTTAATATGTGTAAAAGTTAATAAAGAAAATTGAATTCAATATAACTACATGAATAATGTTTTAAGTAAATCCTATATATATATATATATTAGGCATCACTAAAAGAAATAAAATACTTTATCCTATAGGTAATAACTAAGCAGATAAAATGCTTTGTGAATACTAGATGTGTGAGAGTTATTAAAAGTAATTAAATTTAATAAAATTTCTTAAAGAATGTTTTGGGATAAATCCTAATATATGCACATAAATATATTAGAAATATTAAGAGATAATGTTAACATTCCCTGCGGGAAACCTAATAAGAATATATATATATATATTTGTGCTAAACTTTAGGTCTTTAATCGATGTTGTAATAATTAACCAACGATAACTTTAAAGTTTAATTAAACTAATCCCATGGCTAAGAGTAAGTAATCAAAATAAAGTTAGACATATCTTTTAGACAAGAAATTCAATGGCGTAGTTGGTCAAGATAAACCTGGAACTGAGTCGAGGTTGCACGTTCGAAACTTCGCATAATCCTTTTAGGGAATTTAATTTAAATAGCAAAACGTAGCATGGTCTTGGACTAACCTACTAAGCCCAAGTCTATGAACTTCGAAAGCCCATTTAAACAGTCCAGAGAGTTTGGGCCACTCTTAGGGTAAACCTTAAATCATTCCTAATCAGCTGAAATGGGCCTAACAAAAGATTTAATTAACTAGATCTAGCCCAGGTGCTATGAGAGGATAACTGTAAATCTAAAACTATAACCCGGTAAGAACAAAGGTGTTCAGTTATACAAGTTCCATAACTAATCAATACTTGGAACACCTTAATTATAGGTTGTTAGTGGGTGTTGCACTTTCAAGTTTAGTCAAGGGTGGATTACTGCTTCTACACATACCAGGTACAATTTCTCGTACTCATATGCTTGCTAACAGACTTAAGGGACGTTTTGAAAAATGCTAACTGAGCCTAAATGGTTTTATTAAGGAAAAATGGTTTGTGTGACTAACTCAGCCTGTATGACTAACTAAGCCTTGGATGAACAACATACATGGTTACTGGTTCCTTCTATCTGGTTGTTTCATTAGATATTATCTGCCCGGGGTTTACGCCTCTGCACTCTGTAGGACTGAGTGTTTTGGTATCACTCTGGTGCAGTTAATGATCTGGTGGGAATTTTGGAAATGTCAATCTTGGTAATTCTTCTTGACTCTAGATATCTTTTCATCCATGAGCTGGGTTTGTTTGGGTGACGTGCGCGCGTCTTCATCGGCAACAGAGAGGGGCTGTATATCCCCTGTCCTTTGTGGACGTAGTTAACAGAGAGGGGCTGTATATCCCCTATCCCTAGTGGATGTAGTTAACAGAGAGGGCTGTATATCCCCTGTCCTAAAAGGACGTAATTGGCATTGGGGTTTATTCTACTCTTGGGTTATTGGATTCTTCATTATCTATCAATCATTCCTAGTCCTGGTCACTACTTTGTCTTTCTACTCCTAGCTGGAACTTAATCTAACTAAGGCATTGGACACTCACTAACGCATGGTGTGAATTTGTTTACTAACTTTCTTTCTATTGTTGTCTCTATCTTGACTTGCTATCTTTGTCTTGGTGACTTTTAAAGTGCTTGTTTCTCTGTTTTGTTTTAAGTATTGATTCCAAGTTACTGCTTGTTTAAAGGCTATTTTTAAAATTCTGTTTTGGAGATTAGTACCAGTTCCATTCCAGGGAACTGACCCACCCCGTTCGGGGTGGGCTGCTTGGTTTCATCTTGCAGGTACGAATTGATTTACAGGTGGCCACGAAGAGAATGAGAGTTTGGGATGGGAGTAGGTTTTGTGGAGAGTTGTTGTAAATTTATCTGTATTTTAATCATGTTAAGTTTTCTTGAGTTCGGACCGTAGCTTTTGTAAATTGTAATTGGTGAGGTTTGGTGAGGTTTGGTGCCGGGTGTTTGGAACCCGACGGTCTGTACGCCTTTAGTATTTTATTTCCGGTATAAATATGTTAAATAGGGGCGTTACAACCTTAGAGAGATACATCGACGAGATGTAGAAGGCCTTCACCTCTCTGCACGTTCCAGCGGGTCGCCAGGTGGACATAGCGGCCTACTTTCTCCAGGGACCCGCGCATCGATGGTGGCAGACCGCCAGAGCTGAGCTGACTGCCCAGGCGGACTTCGGCTTCCAAGCCTTCTTGGTGGCCCTGAGAGCCAAGTTCTATCCATCCTACCCGCAGAAGAGGACGAGGAGCGAGTTCGAGCAGCTGAAGCAAGGAACTTCCTCTGTTGCTGAGTACTATAATAAATTTGTGGAGCTGCTCGCTGTTATTGGAGAGGGAGCTTACGCTCCGAGGTATCTGGTGGATAAATTCCACACCGGCTTGAACTTCAGGATCATGACTATGATCGGTTCCACCAGAGGGATGACCCTACAGGTATGGAACATGATTTAGAATTTCTGTGTACGCAAAGATTTCCCCACTAACACATATTGTCACCACAGGAGCTAGCGGATGACGCGAATGACTGCGAGACCACCATTGCCTATCAGGACTCTGTGCTAGGCAAGAGGAAGGGAGATGGTGGAAGAGGGAATGGAGGAAGCTCTTCCCAGAATCATGACAAGAAAGGAAGATTTTTCAAGGGAGGGAACGAGAAAGCCATTGTCTCTTATCATGCGGATGCTAAGCCCCTCCGCTCCCAGCCATTTAGGGGTGAGATAAATTAGAATCTCCAATGTGGTTACATTTTGTTATCACGTTACTAACCTTGAACTGAAACAGGAAACCAACCTGTACGGAAGTACTTCTACAGGAAGTGCGAGCGGGACCACCCAGGCAAGGAGTGTGACGGAACCTTGGTGACGTGCCACCACTGTGGTAGGAAGGGGCACAGATCCTTCGAGTGCTTCTCGAACCCGGATTCCAGGGACTACAAGCCACGTACTGGGTCAGCGACTAGAGCCCCAGCTCCTAAGACTAATGGAGGAGGAGGTCGAGGTGGCACAGGAGGTGCTGGACCGTCTACCAGCTGCCCTGCCCAGAGCCATCCACAGAGGCCGGGACAGAACTACCCCCAGAGGCCGGGCAAGGCACCGATCCTTAACCTGGTGGACCGCGTCGAGGCAGCAAGTGATGACCCGAGTTCACCTGGTGAGGACTACTTCCCTCACGAAGAGGCTTAGACTTTTACTTTCTTTACATTCCATTGGCTAGTTTTTCTTTTCCAATGTAAAAGGGATGAACTATAAACCCTTTATTTTGTTTTGCTTCGAACCTTTTCATTACCAGTTGTGAACCGTGACTTATTTATTTAGTGGCAAATTGTTGTTTCCATTCAGCTTTCGATATTTGCTTTCCTATTTTGCCATTTTCCACACCCAGCACCCTTTGAAGCCAAGCCACACCCACCAGAGAAGTGTGAGGTATTGAGACCCGGGATGATCTTACTACGAGAGTACCTGACCCCAGCAGTCCAGTATGCATTGATCCTCAAGATCAGGGAGTTAGGTGTGAAGGAAGGAAATTTTTACACCCCTACCTTCAAGAATGGTTCAACCATGAAGGTGAAGATCATGTGCCTAGGTAAGAAGTGGAACCACACCACCAAGAGCTATGAAGAGGTGGAGGTGCCACCAATCCCGGAGGAACTGCAGACCATCATTAAGCGCAGTTAAGGCAGCACAAGAATTGGAGGATGAGCCTGTCCCAGACCTAACCTCCGATGTATGCATCATCAACTTCTATGGAAAGGAGGGTAAGCTAGGGATGCACCAAGACAAGGACGAATCGCCAGAGTCCGTTACTAGAGGAGTTCCAGTGGTGTCCATATCGCTTGGAGACGACGCGGAGTTCCTATTTGGTGATCAAAGGAGGATGGACCTTGCTACCAAGATCCCCTGAAGTCGGGTGATGTACCAATTTTTGGTGGGGCAGCTAGACTCATCTACCATGGGGTGAAGAGAATCAAGCCCAACACAGCCCCCACACCCATCATTAACCAGACCCACATGAAACCGGGCCGTCTAAACCTAACCTTTAGACAGACCTAGCCTTGTACTTTACAATTTCAGCATTGTAAATTTTAAGTTGCTCATGAAGCTTTAATAAGAATGGAAATTCTAAGAATTTTATTGCTTCATTGTAGGGGTTGGAAACTCAGGGATCAGGTTGAATGTGTTGAACCAGGCTCAAGCAAAGAGCAATGGAATGGTCATCACAGGTATAAACATTAACCCTGAGTAATTACCTTGGAACGTTTACCCAGAATCTTAAAAATCTATCCTATAATTTCAGGCACGTTTCTAGTTAATGGAGTGGAGGCCACAATCCTGTTTGATTTGGTGCCTCCCACTCCTTCATATCACAAGCGTTTCATGCTAAGATATGCTCCCACAGAGGATATCCATGACTGCTCAGTCTTGCTGCCATCCAGAGAGCTGATCAAGTGCAGTAAGCAGTGCAAGAATTTGAGCATACACATCAAGGGAGCAGACTTCCTTCTGGATGCCATAGTCTTCCCTGGCATGGGTTCAACGAATTGTGGGCATGGACACGCTACAGCGGTACCGAGGCAGACTACACTGTGCAGAGCATCGTCTCCTCCTGAAGTCAGCTACAGGGATCACTGTGTCATACCGAATGCCTAAGCGACTGTGAAGGTTGTATCGGCTTTATCCCTGATGAAGGAGGTGTCCAAGGGCGCTACCGCTACTACTGTTATGCCCAGGATCTGAGGACGGATCCGAAGTTCCAGAGCGATGTTCCCATTGTGTCGGAGTACCCCGACGTTTTTCCAGAGGAGCTACCTGGACTACCACCGCTGAGAGAGGTTGAATTCAACATCGACCTCATACCTGGCACGGGACCGATTGCTAAGGCTCCCTACCGGATGGGCCCTGCAGAGATGGTTGAGTTGAAGAAGCAGCTGCAGGAGCTACTAGATAAGGGTTTCATCAGACCCAGTGTCTCACCTTGGGGTGCTCCAGTGCTTTTCGTCAAGAAGAAGGACGGGAGCATGAGACTCTCATCGACTACAGGGAGCTGAACAATGTCACGATCAAGAACAAGTACCCACTGCCCAGGATCGATGACTTGTTCGACCAGCTGAGGGGAGCTAAGGTGTTCTCCAAGATTGAGCGTTCCGGATATCATCAGATAGCTGTAGCTGAGTCAGATATAGAGAAGACAGCCTTCCGGACCAGATACGGCCACTACGAGTTCACGTGATGCCGTTGGACTGACCAATGCACCAGCGAGATTCATGGATCTGATGCAGAGAGTCTTCCAAGCCCAGTTAGATAAGTCAGTGGTCGTGTTCATAGACGACATCTTGATCTTCTCCAAGAGTCGGGAGGAACACGAGCAGCATTTGAGGACAGCCTTGGAGACTCTGAGAGAGAAGAAACTATATGCCAAGTTCAGCAAGTGTGAATTCTGGCTGGACAAGGTGTCATTTCTTGGACATGTGATCTCAGCTGAGGGAGTTTCAGTAGACCCAGCTAAGATTGAGGCGTGAAGAGCTGGCATAGACCTCGCACTGTGACAGAGATTAGGAGTTTCCTTGGGTTGGCTGGCTACTATAGACGCTTTGTGAAGGACTTCTCCAGGCTAGCCAAGCCCTTGACCTCTCTGATGAAGAAGGACACCCGTTTGTATGGACAGAGGCTTGTGAGGTCTCCTTTCAGGCGCTGAAGGACGCCCTGACCACAGCTCCAGTATTAGTGATCCCTGAGG